>NNCF01126580.1:1038385-1049899 GCA_002313205.1 Laupala kohalensis | reverse complement strand
TATATATATATATTGCAATTAAGGAACAATACCTTTGCATTGTAAAACACAAAATTCCAGCAATTGGAAAATAGGCGCGCACAATTTTTGAGAACGATCACTACTAACTAATTAAGAAAATATTGCTAATTAGGAAAACCGGGTGTCTTAGAAAACCCCTCCCGGACATCCTTCAAACCAGGACGAATTGGAAGAAACCCGGAAGGATGGAAACCATGGACCATCTGCGTTGCACAGTGTGTTGGTTATATAAGAACGCACCTACCTTTTTTGTTCAGCCACAGTGTTTTGTAAATACTTTTCTTAATACCCGTATTGAATACATGACGAGAGTTCTCATTTGAATCATATTTTTATTGATAATTCCCTTATCTAGATTATCTTCCGCATTATTTTCGATTATCTGTAACATTGCAGATCCAAATTCGGCGGAGTTCAAAAGGTTTTATTATACATTAAATAGGTTTAATGTAACTTCACTTTTGATCAACACGAACACACGTTGCTTAGACGCGAAGAAATTTTTTTCTTACTTTTTTGAAGTTCACTTATTTTATATACAAGTTTTGTTACTCTCATTTATTGTGAAACACAGTTCTTCGAGTACAATAAATAAATTCTTAAACAAGATGTGAATATTCAAGACGAAGCTATTCAATTCTGGACATTGGCCTGATGCATCGATCAATATAAAAAAATTATGAAATCCTGCAACTTTCAGTATATTTAGTATTTGTAGAAGGATATCATTGTTGACATTTGAAAAATATGAAAATGTTTCACAAATAATTTGTTGAAGTAAACCAAAAATTAAATGGTTCAATCTAGATTGTTACTAAAAGTGTTGAATGATTTCTTAATTGCTGAACTGGCCATTAACTCTGCTATTTACCTAATATTTGCTACCTCTTAAAAATTCTTTAATTTTATATACGAGTGCTTTATAAAATCAAAAAAGACAAATTGTCTCGTCACATTATCACATCTTATATTAAATCACTAATATTTCATTATTGCATACAATGAAAAATTCACTCTGGGAGAAGTAGGGCACATATTTACTTGAACATGGGATAAGTAAACAAACAATATTATTTTGTTAATTCGATAGTGTGATTATCATCAAAAGACTTTTTCATTAGGAAAGCTTCCATGATTCACAAGAACATGATATTGCGCCAATAGCGATATTTGTGCCTGATACTTCTCTACTCGCTTTCGCAACATCGCTTCCTGAGGCGCATTTCGCTCTTAGTCACTAAAAAGTAAGTGAATATACACTGATTTTCGTAATGTTTTTTTCATTGAAGAATTCTATGTGAATCGACGTGCTCTTGGGTGTTCCCGTTAATTCTATTGGCGTAATAAAAATATGCGGAAACCTTTGGTTCAGGGAAGTGCAGCGTCAACTATAGTTGCTTAGAATCATGTTCGAAATTTAGGCAAACTAATGTGATACCTCAGTTTTCACCGATAATTGATGTGTTGGCAAATAATTGGCAAAATCCGAAACCAATAAAAACGGAACAAATTACTTTAAATTCAATAAATTCGTTATAGACACCCCATAATACATATTTTTCGAGAGTAAATATAGTGTTTCATGCTAAAAACAGGAAGGAACTTAATATAAAATGGACATAAAAGATTTATATGAAGAGCAAACGAATTTTTCTACAATCCATAAGAACCTTCGGCTTCTAGGCACTATTTGAAGTTACTTTACTTCTTAGTCCTTCAGCTGCAGAACGAGTCTCAGAGTCCGTAGCGTATTATAGACCCAAGTCGTACAAGAAAGCTGCCCCAATAAGCTACGCGCGCATTGGGACGGTCGGCACCGCCTCTCCGGATTTCCCAAAAATTATTTCCCTTGTTTTGCATTGGTATGAACCCACTGAACCGGCACGCACATGTCACCGTTCGCGAAAAGTCCCCAGAGGAAGATCTTTTGGAGTGTCGGGAGGGCTGTAAAACTTTCCGGGGGACTCATTAATAGTTTATGACTGCGGGCATTCGCTAGGACCAGGTATTTGCCACTTCGATTGTGTTGAGTGATCAGAATAGAATGGGGAGCTGGTAGCACGCGGGTTCTAATCCTCTACGCCTTGGAGAGTGAACGGACCCTTCACCCAACAGGGTTCCGGAATTTCCGAACCGGTGCGCACATCCTCCCGCACTTTTAAAATGTCAATGTCCGTCCGTCCATTGACATCCTAGTGCGCGCGTAGCAGGGTTCTTTTTGCCTCTTTTGAAGATTTGTCTTAAATGAGGTTAGACACAGTCTGCAACAGCTTTGTTCTAGTCCTTTTTTTTGTAAAATAAGCAGCGTGATGACGTGGGCCCGCTAATAAAATCCGAGGCAACCTACGAAAGCTAATAAATATTTTGTGGAAAAATCGATGAAAACCGAACCGACAATAACCAAAGAGAACGAAAACCCAGATATTACTGTACTTCATTGTTCCCTTCGCGTTTCTTTCTGTGGGGCAACTTAGTTCTTCTATTGCTTCTGGAGGGTCGGGAGGGTGCAGTCAAGGTCACAGAAGTGTTCTTGCAGTCCCCGCGGCCTTGAGCGTGGCGGCATTTGCTGCCACTGCCTCTAGCCTGCCTTCTGTTGGCCTATCGAGGGTGCGTCGGCGATGACCTTGGGGGGCTTCTGCTCCGCCGATCAAGTAACCTGAATGGCCAACGGCACGCCATTGAGAGGGATGTGACCTCCGAGCAGTCCTGTTCCCCTTTGCTCGTTGATGTCAAGGCATCCCCCTCGAGCGTCCTCACCCCTACTCTTTCATGTGTGTAACGTTTGTAACCAGTCTTGTCTTCTTGTGACACTTGTTCTGATCATTGTGGTACGAATAAACAAACCCACATTAATGCTTGTGTGGTGACACTCGTGACATACAGTAGAACAATTTTGTTCTATAACAGTTCACCTGTTTTACACCTTCTTCTTCTTCTTCTTCTTCTTCTTCAGAAGTATATAAAAATATGTACGTAGTATTAAAAGTATTTCAGATCTCTGTTTCGGTAATAATAATGATAATAATAATAATAATACATGCATTCATAAAAGATTTCAGATTAGGAGAAATGTTCATTTTCGGTATGTTTTACTCTTACGTAGAAAAAAGGTGAAATGGTGGGGACATGAGATGGCTAAACTGTAGTCTGCTTATGGAACAAATTTAAAAGCATAAGTAAAAAAAAAAAGCGTTCGCTAATGTCAGATGTCATTGCTAATTTTCACGAGTAGTTAATTATTAGAACTCGATTTTTAAAGCATTGTGGATAGGTTACAGTTTTAAATATTTTTTGTCACAAGAACTAGACTGAAGAGACAACAGCCCCACCCGTGGCTCAGGTGGTACTGTTGTCGCTCATCACCAAGTCATCCCGGGTTCGATTCCCTTTGGGGCCAGAAAATTTGTAGCTTTCACATTAATGTCCCAGTTCAAACAACAGTGACTACTGAAATGCAAACCTTTCTTCCTCTATCCAGCTCCTCCTAGTATCAATAACTCTTAATTGTTACTAACTACTACTATTAACCCCTCCACGTGGGCCAACTTGTTGGTAAACCCAGCTAACCGGTCCACCTACTAACAATAGCCTACCACCCAACTCCTAACTCCTATCGCTCCATGTTGATAAGCTTCAATAGCACGATACATTTCACATTTACAAATACAAAAATAATCCATCATACGAGGGGGGAATTTCACGCAAAGCGGAGAACCAAAGGAGTTAAGTCTTTCAAGCTGTTTCTTTTTAGTTATATTTTTGCAATTCCTCAACCTAAATATTAAGAGATTATTCTGTGTGCACGGATAGTTACCAACTTCCTGGTTTTTGAAGATTAAGGGCCTTGTGAGGTGATGTTTGTTAAGTGAACAATTATTTATGTAAATAAAACAATTCAAAATAAATAACATATTGTTTATTTTATATTATTAAATGCTTTTTTGTAATTTCATCGAACAGGAAGTGGTTTTCGTAAAAAACGGAAATTAATTATTAAAATTAAATTTTTACAATTATTGATTACTTTTTTTTTCAATTATGTTAAAACTACTTTAAGGTAGTACATGCGTAACAGTACATGTGTGTACTGTTAATATACCAATTTCCTGTAGGAGAGAGCTTCAAGTGACATGCGACCGCACTAATCCGCTTATTCACTACCCGCTGAACTAGGGCGCCTTTTATGGAGACGTCAATGAAAATATGGCGATTGCACTTGTTCCATTTTTGTGATTTTAATAAGTATATTAAGTGTTTAATTTATGAAACAATATATTATTAATTACCGTTCTTACGCAATTTTAAAAAATACAAACAATTTAAAAATATTTTCTTCTAAGAATACTAACCTTGACACTATTTTCTTGATAATTTGAATAGTATTTAAGTCGAAATGCTTCAGAGAGATACTACCTGAGTTCCCGCGACTTATCTCGCGTTTTGAAATTTTTGCGTAAATAATCGTTCTTGAATCTCCATTGCTATCTCTTGAAAATGTTCGTATAGTATTCAGTTATCAAAACAATTGTGTATCAAATCACGCATAATTAAACAAATGAGCTTGCTGAGGCGATACCCCAAATGGGGATCTTGGAATAAAATTCCAGAGAGAGAAGCGTGCCGAATCTATGGAATAAAGCAAAATAAAAAACAATAAAATGTAACGTGTAATATCATCAAGAGATAATAAAAGATGTTTTTTTAAAATATTTTTTTCCGACAATAAAGAAGTGTTGAATTTATAATTTCGTTTTAATAGTTTTGAACAACAATCAAATGTAATATTTAATCATGAAGTTTTTTTGGCAAATTTATTTTTCTAACTGTTTTTTATTAACTTCGAAAAAGTTTAATGGAAGAAGACTTCTAGATTCTGCTAGTGGTTCTCCAACATTGAGTTTTACTCGAGACGTCATAGAATTGTGTTGCGGGTAAGCCATACCATCTGGGGATGGACACCTCTGAATTTGTGTTGAAATGAATCCTATCGTTATGTCGAACATGTAGCACGAAAACTTACCGTGTAATTTGCAGATATATAGCCTAACAAGAACCCTAGAAATTAAGTGTTAAATGATACGGTCAAATTAAGTGTCTTCATAGTTGTAATATTTATGGTGTGAAAGTCGCCCTTTTTCTTCCTCTAATTTCACTTGCATTGACTGGTGAAAGATAAAACCTCTTTCTTTACTTTGCTTTTTTAATCTTTATATACCCTCCTTCAGCAAGAGTCTTATAGAATTATCTAGCACAGCGCTGTCCAACTGGCGACCCGAGAAACTTTTTTTACGGACCGCTAGTTATAGTACATCAAACGTTAAGGCACACAACTTTGTATTATAATTCTAGTCTGTCAGAATTATTATTTGCGTGACATGTCCGGTGAGAGATAATAGAAAATTGTGTTCGGAATTACTGTCATTCATTATAATATGAAGCATTTTACAATAATACTAATATGAAAAATACTTTTCAAAAAGAAATAAATATACTATTTAATTTTTGTAGCTTGAAATAATAGATATATGTTTATGAGAATCAAAATATCGCGTTACAACTAATAAATATGACCCATTAGTTTTATGTCGGGAAAAACATTTTGCCAAATCCCATTCCGTGCTGGCCCCTTCGATAAAAATGTACAGAAATGGCCCGCGGGTTGGACAGCGCAGATCTAGCATATTCGTTGCAACTCCACAATATACCCCGCATATGTCGTACAAAAACTTATATCAGAGAAAAACTTTTACTATATTCTAATTACGAGTTCAAAAGTGATTTATAATCAATGTAGATTTAAGAACTGTAATTGCAGTAATTTCATGGATCTCATGATAAAGAGATTTTACACTTATAACCTTAGTTTTAAACTTAAATTATAGCTCTGTCTCCGGAGTTAAAGTCGAAGAAGAACCACATTACATTACCTATCATTTTCACTTTTTAGAAGAATTATCTTGATGAAACGTCTTGCTTTCCCTAGTTTCCCTACCCTAACAATCTCCTGAGTAAAGTAGGGAGATGCTTTATTCAGGGCAATTGAGTTATACAGAAATTTCAAAAGTCAAAAGGCAGCAGCTGAAAAACTCTTATATTTTGATAATATTGAAGTTTTATATATATTATACCAAAAATGAGAGCATTCATCGATTTTTCAAACTTCAAATTAGAATGTTTTTAATTGGGTCTTATACATTTTTTGGGACTCGACTCATTCAGTATCTTTTTCCTACCAAAAAAATGTTTTTCATCGTTTAATTTTTTTTTCTTTTGGAGAATACCAACATTAGACGGAAATAAAATTTATTTTCAATAATAAAAACTAATTTTGATGGTTTGACTTCATCGTCCACGCGAATTGAAGGGCTATGTTTTTCTTTGCAGCTGTCGAAGTTATTCGTATATTTTCGAATGGTTCTTATCATTGGAAATAGAACTTACTAGTACTGAAATTGAAAATACTTGTTACTGTATCGCAAAAAATAAGAATGAACCAATAGAACTTAATGTATTTTATACATCTATGTAATTTATAATTATCGTTTAATTCGTTATCTGAATGGAGAGTTCCGAATAGATCGCTGTGGGACATGAGTGAGCCAAAATTTGCAAAACGAAATAGCTTATGGAGCAATATTATAGTTATTGTTAATTAGTCATTTTATAATAATTGATATAATAATTTGTTGCACATTTCAACTTGGTTTTATTTCTAGCTACAGACTTGTACAAAACTAAATTGTTATGAAGGTCAAGATTTCTTTAAGTTTTACATCTCATAAAATGGAACACTCCATATTTTTCGAATTTGAAGTTTCAAGGAGTGAGTGGTTTAGTGGCGGTGTTATTATGAAACATTTCGGTTTTATTTTCTTCCATTCACTGAAGTTAATTAATGGGGAAATGAACTTTCTACCTTCGGTTGTCAGGCGACTTTATAATACCACTAAATGCACCATTGTTTGAGTGTTGAAATGTTGAGTAACAATTTCCGAGAACATTGTTTTGAGTGATACTTAACTAGTACATTTGTAAAATTACAATAGATGTTGCTGTTTATTATGTCAGACTATGCCATATGTTCAACTTTGATTCTCGTTATGTTACGAGCAAAAACATTCTAATTTTTTTTGTCATATAACTAGAACTAAATGAATGAGGAGATTCAGAGAAATTTCGGTGCTCTGTTGTTTATCAGTTTTGATCAGAAATTGTCGCGTGCTGAGTGAAGGAATTCGAGATTAAAGCTAAGTCAAAATGTCTCTGTATCTTATAAAACATTTGTTTGGACGAACAAAAATCAAATTAAGGACGGAAAAATTCACTTACGGACCAGGATTGCTGCCCTGAGGAAAAAGTATACCGTTCAATTTCACTATGTAGCAGAAGTATGGGATGGAGCGGTCTCCATCTCTTGCTTAACACATTTTACATCTGAAGGCATGTAAGAGTTTTCCCACGGCTCCACTGTCCAAGAACAACGCCGTATGGAATTCTAGCTGCTAACATGACCTGTAATTTTTGTTGTTTGACAGAATCGTGTCGTCCATGCCATTAGGCTCAATATAAATACGCTTCGTGTCACTTTGTCCCTAGTATCTGGTATACACTAAAACCACTCATATCTAGTTTTTGGTGTCTTGTGCGATAGTGTTTGAAACCAGGTCGGAAAATGGTAAAAGTGCGTTTATCTTTTGTCATAATTTATGCTGATGCACTTTTCAAGCATACGTGGAATTCATAGCCATGAAGATATAAAGTTATTTTAATCACGGGAGAAGGCATACGCCCGGGAACGGATAATTAACAACTGATTTTCATGTAGTGTATGAAATACTTTTAATCGCGATATTTCGACCGAAATATCAGTTTTTGGGGTCCCCAATACCGAAAAAGTTATTTTTAGAGTTCCATTTGTCCATGTGCAGATTTTCTAATTAAGAGGATAGTCAATTTCTGACATATTTCATATATAAAGTAATGAAATATAACGTTATCATAGATACGAGATCCAAAAATAACATTAAATACTATGTAGCATCTGTCTGTCTAAAATTATTTTAAATTGAGGTTTTACTCATCGCTCCAAAATTAACTCCATAAAATTTTCTTTTGAACTTGAATACCAAATAATATAAGTGTATTCAGTTAAGATGTCCGTATAAGATATTAGTTTTTCTTGCCTTCGTATGTAGCATGTAGAAATATACAGTATAAGAAATGGATGAAGTCGACGGACAAAATATTAGTCACCCCTTGGGGGTATCACGTTAAAAACCGGAAACATCGCTTCTAGTCTTGATAATGGTCCCAGTTCGGTGAGGAAGAGTGTCCATCACCAGCTGAAACCACTCATTTAGTCCTCGTAGATACCAAAATGTTGAGATTGATTGCTACGTTTCAGTTAATGTTCCAAATAGTCCCAGACATTTTCAATGGGATTAAGATCGGCTGATTTTGTGGGTCAGTCGAGGTGCGATAGGGTGCCTCGGTGTTCGTTGAACCAATAACTTACGCGTGCAGCCCTGTAAACATGGCTGTCATCTTGGAAGACGAGTGTGTCCACATCGTACATCATACTTATCATGAAGACGTAGAAGGAAGGGTCGCCGAAAATCTTTAAATACACATCCGTTCTTCAAAGATTTGTTGTTCGCGGTACACTGAATGCGTGGGCCTAAGTCATGGTATGAAAAGTGTCCTCACAGCATCACATCTCCACATCCAACCAGTATGCTCTTGTGAGGAGGAGATTAATATTTAATCCGGTGATCGTGTACACTTTTACGCATGCTACCAAGTGACAGACTATGCAATTTGCATATTCCTCATTTGTCATTGGTTGTAAGATGTTCTCTTTAACAATATTCGCGAATGCTATATTCCGTAGAAGATAAGACGATTTTTTTTTCCTTTTTACGAAAGTGTCTCGCCTTATATATTTCTTGACATGCTATATTGAAGGCAGAGAAGCGTTCATGAGAAATTATGTGCAATGATTTTGCATTACTATTTGATGCTTACCTATTACTTAAGCTAAAAAACAACTTTTGAAATGCAATGTATGGACGAAAATGTTTCGTAATACTTCTTCTATTAACGTCCATATTATAATAAAGACAAATAAATACATTACAATTTACAACCTTTCTTTGGACGATTACGATACATTTTCGTGCGTAAGTCGAAACGTTGTCTATTGAAAATGCACAAAAATGTATTATAATCGTCCATTAAAAGGTCGTAAGTTGTAATATATTTGTTTCGTAATACAGAACGATTCAAGTTCTCGATATATTGAAAATGTATCTGAAAAAATATACATATTTCATCAGCAAAATCTTAGGCAAGGAATGAACTCCTGCCATCACATATGTTAATGGGCAACCTTCAGTTTGCTCACATACCTCAGATCTTTTCAACTGGAAGATTGCTACGAGTAGGTTCTGTTCTCGGAATTAGGAGAAGGCAAAGCACGACTTTTTTCTTTACTAAGGGTCAATTTCTGCTTCCTATGGCGAACACTTATTCCTCCACCATAATTGTCAACATGTTCGTCCTAGTTCGTCCTTTCGAAGTATAAAAAATGCTAAAGCTACGCTTTCTCCAGCTCACTGATTAGAATACTCTAGTGGTCGAGTAAAACTTTGAGTAAAATATTTTTTACATATGTTTATATAAATTGAAGAAATTAATCCTCTAAATACTCGAAGATCTTAACCATAATTATTTATTGTAAGAAATAATTTAAAGTGGGGAAGCCTTGCTCATGGTGCGCTGCTCATATATTCGATGATAAAATGAGCAATTTAAAAAATGAAATTCCACCTATCAATTGATAACGAGTTATGAATTCATATTTGATACTGTGAGCAGTTGATTTAGTTCATTCAATTGCTGCGTTATCTGCATTATAAGAAAAAAAATTGATACATAAGTTACTCCTTTTTCCATACTAAATAAAAATGTGCTGAAAAAAGAAGGACTTGCATTTAAAATTTTGAAGGTAACCTGTGCCTCATTTATTTTTGTAAAGTTACTGACCGTCATTCCATATAGAAAATGAGAAAAAGTACATCGTATTTCGAGATTTTCAGCAAATTTCTTGAAAATATAATTTTGCCTGGATGTGTGGTCCGGGACTATCTGGATTTAGTAAGTTTTAGGATTATGAATTTTTCAAATGCTATAAAAGGTTAAACGCTTAGGACAAATAATGAGAGTATTTAAGTCCTTAAAGAAGGAGGCATGATTTACTGTTTCAACTTCAGCCACGGGGTACATCTTAACTTCAATGATGAGTTGAGAAGTTCTAAAATGTGATTGTTTCTTTGAACGTAAACAATTAAGTTTTCAATTTATGTATCGTGTACTAACTAACAATCTTTGCTATGCTAAATAGATCGTGCAAGGACCTACTGACATGGAATACCCTTGACGATGCAACGACCAGGTGAAAATTGCGACGGACCGGGACTCGAACCCGTGACCACCTGCTTTGGCCGCTAGTGTGCTGTCCACTGCACCATTCTACTAGTCTCCCAAGTCCCTGCGGCCAGAGCAGAAGGTCCCGGGTTCGAGTCCCGATCCGTCGCTATTTTCACATGGCCGTTGACGATGCAAGCACTCCTCCATGAGTAGGGACTGAAATTGTGAGTTAAAGTAGAATACTTTACCCGCACGCCCATACACATAGATTTTCACTGGCGTCAATATATAATATTCAGAGACATTAGAAACTCGGAATATGTCACGACTATGATGGAAAGAAAAGTAGTGTATAACATTTACGAGTATTTATATTTGGCATTTTCTACTTTTAAATTTAATACTTAAATTTGTTCAATTATTTTTAACTGAAATTTCCCTTTTAAGGACGTATTATTTTCCATACAGAAAAAAAAAATTTAAATTTTCTAAGTGAAGATTTTAAGAAACTTTGACTATAAAATCCCTATGAGCTTAGTCTTATAATTATGTGGGGGTGTATGAATATTAACGTCACATCTTGAAAACGCAGTTAGGCAAACCACATCAAATCAAAAAAACTTTTCTTAGCATTTCATGCACTTTACTTGAAAAAATAATTCGTTCCAAGAACATTTAGTAATGTTTATTTTCTATTTTGAATGAACTATTCATGCTAATNTTGTCAAAAAACAGTACAAACTGCATATGACCACGTGGAGGACAATAAACTAATTTACTCTCCGGAAGCAAGCAAGGGACCATCCCATCAATTCCGATCAAGGGCCCTAAGGCGGAGGCGGATTCAAAAAAATTCAGCATAAGTTCCTAGATAAGACAAAAAGTTAGCTGCGAGTTATAATATCAATATGTTTGTAATTTTACGCAAAAAATTACAAGTTATTATCGAACTACAGATTATTCTGAGTATAGTGTTTAAAAATCATAAGAGTTGAAAAAAAACAACACTAAATTCACGATTTAGTGTTACAATAAACACGTCCCTAGACAAAGCCTAGAGAACCT
>NNCF01126580.1:1023388-1038198 GCA_002313205.1 Laupala kohalensis | reverse complement strand
GCCCATAGTCCTCCTCTGTTTTAGTGGGAAAGTTATGTCGGTAAAATTTTATTTCTGAATATAACAAAAAGTTAAAATGTTACTCTACGTTAGTTATATTAAGTTAGCTTGTTGTAATATTAAGTTTAGGAATATTAGTCATAAAATTTGAAGTTGTTTCCGGATTGTAAGAAATAGGCTAGCTCTGAATCAGCCTTTCCTTCACTACAGTTTCAGGAATATCCTGACCATCTTTAATACATTGGAATGTACAAAGAGATTGAATTAAAAGTTACCGATGACTTGAATCCTTCGTGTCAACTCTCCCGAGAATAGAGTTCGTCGCAAATTTAAACTTTGCTCTTCCGGCCACCGCCGCGTCTCTTCGCCATCTCCATTGGCCGGGACGATCGCTCTGCGCGAACGGCCGTGGAGCAGCAGCAGCAGCCTCTTCCGGTAATGGTGGTAGCAAGAGACGAGCCGGAGCTGTTGGCGGGGCCGGGCGAGAAGAAGCGGGGCAGCCGCCAGCGCGACGGGGTCCCGGGCGGGCAGGGCGGGAGCGCAGCCTCGGCTGTGCGGTCCGTAAGGCCCTGCCTGGCTCTCTCTCTCAGCAGAGCAGTTTCCCCTCACCCCCATGTCGCCTGTGCTGCTGCCGCCGCCGCCGCACCCGACCTTGCTCCAGCTCCAGCGTCGGCGCATTGATCCGCTGCTGCCAGCGTGTGACGTCATAGCCTCGCCGCCCGCGCCGCGCCACACCGTTGTTGCCCAGCAGACCGCTCTGCTCGCCGCCGCCACCGTTGCCTTCGTCGCTCCACGTCTCTGCTCCTGGGCAGCACGACGTGCGCGCCAACGACGATGATGAGGAAACCACTTTGAGAGATAATCTTG
Organism: Laupala kohalensis; assembly: GCA_002313205.1. NCBI lineage: Eukaryota > Metazoa > Arthropoda > Insecta > Orthoptera > Trigonidiidae > Laupala > Laupala kohalensis. The sequence continues at coordinate 1,037,331 of NNCF01126580.1, read as the reverse complement.
ACCTTAGTTTGAGTAATCTGCTGGGGTATTGAGTGACAAAATATGAGAAAATGCTTCCTTTTAACTGCTCCGCATACGGAAATAGTTTTCTACCCCTGCCAGGGAAAAAAAATTACTGAAGAAACCAGGAAGACATTCAGTCTTTAACGGAGACCAGAAGTAGTACACAAATAAACTAAATTACTGCGTAGTTTTGCTGGAGTCTCAATACCTCTATAACGAGTGTTAAGTGTACACAATCGATCTCTATTTTTGGTTTTATTTTGCTTGTTCTGATCATTTCCTAGCATTGAGTACTCTTCTCGTGATAGCTGACCTAAATCATTGGTTTTATGAATGTATTTTTGTTTTTTTGTTATGTATTCTCAAGATTCGAGAAAGACCTTCAGCAAGAGCTGTCGTTCAGGAATGAAAATTTAAATACAACCATGATTTGAATTTCATTGTAAAAAATACGACACTATCTTTATAATTAATAAATTGACTTTTGTTGATAAATCACGTGGGGAGAGTTATTTTGAAAATATTTTTTTATAATTTCAGTGGGCCCGTGCAAGTTTCTATCATACTAACACGAAATAACCAATCAGTGATCCTACTGTATCGTGAAAGCAGTAAATGACATAAACAATGGTTATCCAGCGTTTTATTTTTAAGATATATACACGTAATAAATTTAAAGCCTTTCAAGTTATCCATCCGTGTGTAGCATTGCCTCTTGGGCACTTAATGAACTGTGTTCTGTAAAAACTGTCTTTATTATATCAAGTTGCGGTGAGTAGTGACAGCTAGGAGGAGGTTAAACTTACCAAAATTCGAATACATTTTATATTTCCAAACAAATTATTGAAGAAACGGTTCATTGTTAAAATGTATAGTTATCCAATCCCTGTCAAAAATAAATCATGATACGTGTAGCAATTTGTTGAGATAGACGGGATAAAAGAGGATATTTACAAAAAGTTCCCTTTTAAAAATAAAATATGGAGATTATACGAACTATCAAATTCGGGGCATTTTTTCAGTAATGTATGTGATATAACATGATTTAAAACACAATCAAAACCATAACTTGTATGTGGTCATTACAAGGCACTATCAGAATATATCCACTATCATAATTCGGTGTTATTGGAAGGTGTCATTTTTATTCACCCTCAATAATTTTTTCCAAAAAATAGAACAGAAATAGGAAATAGTAAGCATAAAAATATTTGCCAGATTTTTAAAAGTGATAAAATCATTTCACAAATTTGTGTCAAATAATTTTCTCTGAGTTTTGATTCCATTTTTCCAGTTATAATTCTACACTAGTTCTCTTGTTGTGCACTGTAAAATACTGTGATTAATTCAGGTTAAAAACATTGTGACATTAATGTAAGTTTCACTTTCATTATATTTTCCAATGAATATAAGTTGCACTGTAACATGTGCCATATGAATCAAGCTTCTTCGACGTGATAACCCCGTGAAGAGATGTCTGTATCCTTGAATATACCTTGAATTCATGATGAAACTCTTGAGTAAGTGTACCGTCAGAACTTGATTGAAATGGGATATTGTAAGTGTGGTTGGAGAGGGTGAGGACGACGAGATGGTAGGGCTTTTTCGACTTGGAAATGGGAATGAAAGAGGTAATCGACTTGAAAGTGGAATTCTTAACTCAAAACCAGCGACAACAAAATGCTCCAGCATTATAAAAGAAAATTAGGGATTGATATTTGCGTTTAGGTTGATATATAAAATCAATAGTGGCTCTCCAACGCAAAAAATACACCATTATGAATATCAAAATCTAGATGGAAGATATAAAATAAGTTGTACGTAAGAAGTCTTGACCATACAAACAAAATATCGACCATACCAAATTGATTATATTTTAGTCAAAAGCTGATTTAAGTCTAGGGCAATAGAGGTTTTTCAAGTCTCACAGCGACAGTGATCACAACATGGTCTTAGCAAAATGTCAACTTAAGTTCAAGTGAATAAAACAGAAAGCTAGAATAAATTAAATAAACCTAAGTAAGTTGTAAAATATATAAATAAATGGACCACTCTGATCAAAGATTAATTTCTCTCTTAAAACAATGGTTTTACAGAATTTTAGTTTTACAGAAAAGAAAAGGTTTTACAGAATTGAAATTGGGAAGCACAAATCTTTTCTCGAAGAAGGTGTTCAGAGGAATTCGGGATTCACTGCAAGGAAACCAGAAAAAACCGCTTATTATGACGAAATACTTATGATCAAAAGAAGGTAAGAGACTCAAGAATAGTACACAGACAAAGGTAAAGGAAGGCATAACCACATGAGAAATGCCACCAATAGAAAGTCAAAACTGACAAATGAAAGATTTCTAAAAGAATAATACAAGGAAGTGTAAGGTTACATAAGGAGAGAAATTTAGAAAAAACATACAGTTCAGAAAAAGTTTTATATTGAGGAAAGGATCAATATATGCAACATAATGGATTAATATCTGAAGATAGTTTAGTTTGTGAGTAAAGGAATGTAGTGATCAGATGGAAATAACATCTATGGTAACTCTACGGTAACATAAACGATTTAGGGTGAAACATTGAAATGATTGGAGGAGTAGCGGGGTAAATGATTGATGGCGAAGAACAAATCATAGATGAGAGAGGGGAAGGAATTCTGAGGGATGAATTTAGCCTTGCTCTGGAAAAATAAATGCCAAAAGGCACCCAGTATAAATCAATTACGAATAGAATTAATGAAAGCTGCAGATGAAGAACTTGTGTAGTTTCATATACCTTCACCGAGGGATACATACAACAGTGAGATATGGAGTGTACGAACATGAAACTGGGAAACAACAAGGAGTTGGGTCACCTGCACGATTTCGTTCATACATGAAGACAGCATTGGATAAAGAACGATAAGAACTCAATACAATTGGAGGAATTCAGGTACAAGGAGATATACTAGATTATCTTCTCCGCCGAAGATATAGCTGCTGTACTTGCAGAAGGAGAGGATATCATTATTGGAGGAACTGAGACCATCATTTATAACTCGTGTTATTTGGTATTTGCCAAGCACTCTTTTGAATGGCACTTCCGTTGACTAATATCTTTCCATTTAATTCAAATGAAAACATTTCTTAAATAGTTAAATAATTTAAGACTTACGTCGTTACGATTGACGAATACCATTTATTTTGTGGCTTTAAGAACACAACGTTTCGAGTTTAGGGCTAAGTCGACGTCAGGTGTAAGAAATAAGAACAAGAAACATAACAACAGAACAATTGAACATGATGTTAAACGTGTTCTTAAAACCACAAAATAAATGGTATTCGACCATCTTAAGGTCGCGAGACTTGAATTATTTATTTTGATTGTATAATGGATTTTAATAGTAGTAGAATTTATTAAATGGTTTCCAATTTTGGATTTCACAAACATTTTCTTAAATGGCGGTTACCAACCCCGCCAGGTTCAATAATACATAATTAATTTATTAAATAGTGTTTAATACTTACGTTGATGACCATTAAAAATTTTAAATCGTGCATAGTTAGAACATTTAATGTCAATTTGACTTATGAATGCTTCTGTGAAATTGCCCCTTGTGATGCTAGTCTTGTATCTTGATACACCAGTGCGGTGCAGGTTGCATAACACATTTCACGAGGTTGGACATGCAGGAACATAGGGTTCAAAACTGAGTTATCGTTGAGCTATTGGTTTATAGATATTTTAGTCTGGAGACATACGTTTGGAATTGCTAGTACCAATATATTACACCGACTAAGGAGAGCTTTTCATGAGCTTGGGTCAGATAAATTAAAAAATTTTACCTTCATCAGACTACAGTGAACTAGAAAACTACTGATCTTGCCCAACAACATGAAAAAGTGAAATACAAAATTCTTCCTACAGTTATCTTTTAAATTACACGTTTTGTATCTTGGTAGGGTTATGTCGTTCCTTCTCATTATACAGATATTGCATTGAATGTTTTCAAGATTTCTGTCTCATAAGTTATTAAAATTGCGAATACACATTTCCCTCAGTTTTAATTTTGTAATTGTACACCAAGAAGACGTGAGTGAAATAAATTTTGCGAAACGTTAGTATTGAAGAAAAATTAATTTTTCTTTGAGCAAACTTCATAAAAATTCTCTCCTGGTGACTTGGAGTAAATTAGTTAATTGTCCTCCACGTGGTCATGCGCGGTTTGTACTGTTTTTTTGACAATGCATTTATTATTATTATTATTATTATTATTATTATTATTAAATCAGTGTTTATACAAATTCGGCCGAAGAAAAACTAAAAGAAAATAAATTACGTTATCTTTGTTGGTATATTTTGCTGTGAGTATCTTTATATTCTCCACCTTTGATTTAGATCATCACTGATCGCCTATATATAAACTGAGATATTCCCTCACGTATAGCAATATTGGAATTGTATTATGAAAGATATATTGGATTTTGATGAAACGACTTATATTGACTCCAGATCTCTTAGCAATAGGTTAGATATTTCAAAATAGGACTTCCTCTTTCCAGGTAGTATTGGAAAAGCTTTAAGTTTTGTAATATTTCCATGGTGAAATACCTCTTCTGATGATTGAATATCATTGCTGTGTTATTCTGACCCACAAGGGAGTAGAACGTTTATAAGTCCAGTCGTCATTCGTCAGAAATATTGGATATAATGTAATTTTTTTCTCGTAGGAACTTTGTTTTTGCAATAAATAACCTTATACTTTCTACAACTGGAGCGGAGCATACGCACGACGCCATTGTTGTGTTACATTGACAGATTGACGTGTAAAAGACAACCGTTCGAGTCGCGCTTCGTAACATTTGTTTATTATTGCAAATTTCTAGCATTTACTTCAAGAACTTGAGAGTCTCAATTAACGAAGTGTTCGTCATTTTGATATCACGGATTTTATGGTGCAGAAGTTAGGTATTAAAAGCAATTAATTACTTTGAAACATAGAATGATAAATTAAACGTTTGTTGCTCATTGTTTTAATGTTAGAAAGCTTTTTCGGCTGCATAGCAGCCATCATCAGTAACATACATTGAGTATTCAGGAAAAGTTTGGCAAGTGGCAAGTTTTCCTGAATACTCAATTATGTTACTGATGATGGCTGCTATGCAGCCAAAAAGCTTTCTAACATTAAAGCTATGAGCAACAAGTCAACGAAGTTTATTTTATCATTCTTTGATAATGTTGCCAATACCCCACAATTACCGAGTTTGAAACGTAGGTAAATAAACTAAGGTTATGTTCTTCAACTGCAATTAAACGAATGCACGTATATATTGACTATGAATAAAACGATTCTAATTCTTTGAACATTTGTTCATATTCTATTATTAAAATGAAGAGCACAAATGCATTTATTCTTGCAGTATTTATAGGTAATGACGATGTCAAACGAATATAAGAAAATAATTACATACTTTTTCCAGAGTTGGAATTGGTTTCCTCCTAAAGGGATATAATATTCACAATAGGATGAAAGACCAAGAAAGTCGTCTTTCTGCAATCATAAATGATTATTCTTTTAATTATTTAAAATTAAATTAGCAATGAACAAGTTTAACGCAAGATTTACAATAAACTGTGGAATAAAAATGGCGGTGGCGTATGCCTATCTATATTGAGATCTACCTGTACTGTGAAATTTCGCTTAATGGATACTTCTAACTAGCGGACATTTCTCTGTAGTGGACTCTTTTTCACTCCTCGTCATTAATTCTACGTTAACCTTGAATTCCCAAAAGCGAACACAATTCAATAACGAACAAATTTTAAGGTCAGGCGAGTCTCCATTGTAGAGAAGTTTCACTGTATGATAAAATTTTGAGTTAGTGTTTTATTTATTTTTAATTAAATGATATGATTCGTTTCTAAAAATTGTTGGATCACCCTTTTTCCGTATACAAAGAAAACGACTGTTGTTGGTTTCAAGGGGACAGGTTGGCTCATTGCCAGTTGCGATGAAACTCCACTGTCGTAGAATTTGTATTCTTACATACTGTCAAACTTGGTGGCTATGGAATGGGTTGCTAACTTTTATCATGTTTCCGGCTATAAACGATATGAACTTGACATCTGAGACTTAAATAATTTCATTCGAAGGCGTCAGATTCCATCTCCATCTCAGGGAAAAAGATACTCTGGAATAAATCATTTTGGCTCATCATTTACTAATGAAGTTTGATTTCTCGAGATAGTTTTATCAACCAAACAATTTAACAAGCGTTCCCTTAAATCTAACAGTTCATGTTGACTTTTCAACAAATTCAATTAGATCTTCCTGAGGTGAGGTCTCGAGATAAAGTATCATTTACATAATTATTAGGATAAATTGTATTTAAGAAACGGAAGCCCGGTAAAGAGCAATGAATGATATCTCATTCCTATTTAAAAGATTAAAATTATTGACATTTTGATGATTCCTGAGGACGCACCGCCGAAATATGAAAACTTCTATACATTGTCAAATTTTTCACCGCGATTCTTTTTGATGACACATTCGTCCCTGTTTTTCATAGCTCCCGTCGTGGAAGCATTCGTACGCATTTTTTGTGTATATGGAGCAAATGAAACTGGTTTTCCATAAAGTTTTGTTGTAATACTAATAATAATTTCCTTTTTACTGCGTACATGTCTAATTCACCCAGCGTTACCCTAATATATGTCACAGAACCCCTTCATCACTACCCGTGCAACCTTTTTGCGACGAAAGGGCTCCATAAATTGCTAGTTCGTGCGTAGCGAAATTTTCACAATTTAGCAAGTTTGATTTACAGTGAAACTTCTCTGTAACGGACACTCTCGGGACCCTTAAAATTGGTCCACTATAGAGAAGTGTTTGCATTTAGGGAGTTAAGGTCAACGTAGAATTAAACGATGGAAAGTGGAGAATTTTCCGCTATAGTGGGAAGTGGAGAGGTGTCCCTAAAGAGTAATGTGTAATCAGTAAACGGTATGTATTTCTTTACCGGACAAGAATAACGAACATTAGATATTGACGTAGTATTGCCCATACGATCTAGATATCGATATCTGAATCTAGACGCGAAGCTATCGTATTTCATCCGTGACTGGCTCATCTTTTTTCTTCACGAGCCTGAAGCTTCAATTCAAGAGAAAAATCAAAGGCGTGTCAACAAGGTGTAAAAATAGACACCAAAACGAATCTTGAATGAAATTGGTCGTTTCATTTTCTTCTCTGTCTCTGCGCACCGGCGAAAGGAATGTTTTCCAAAAACAGCTTGTTGGGTTTCAGAGAACCTATATTCTTATCATAATTTTTTATTTATTACATGCGACATGTTGACTTTGTACGGAAGTTGTATTACTATATTATTGTTTATCTCTTTAGTTAGTGGGGACATAATTTGCTTGGTGTAATATTTCTGTAAGATGTACCAAAATTCTGCATGAAGGATTGGAAAAGATGGATGGAGATCTTTTGAAATGACACGTAAACAGCGATCTTCCTAAAATTTTTGAGGTCACATTTGCAAAATATCATCAATCTCGGAATAAAACTGGATTGTAGTGAAAGATTTATACACGTTGTTTTAGTATTTCTCACGTTCTCTTCATACTATAAGATTTACAATAACTGTACATCTAGTTTACACCTTCGCATATTTATCACGGTTATCGTACGTTATGTTTACTATTTATATAGCACGTAAAGCGCAGATTTGGGCTTTTGGGGTAAAATACTTTCTTATGAATGGTAGATGAACAATTTAAATGATTACGCAAGATTTGACAATTACATCTTCTATTAGAAGCAAAATTACCAACGTCGCTAAGATTTACATCTACTGTACTACATTATTCTGTTCAAGAGTTGAAAGAGGTGAAATAATTGACGAATAAAATTTGCTCTTCGAATACAAACTACACTAATCGTCCTTGTTGTCAAGGTATTCTATCCTTCCAGACGATTGTGAACAACAATTCATTGAGGTTATTTATTGAAATTTCGAAATACCATAAATAGTTCAATGTAGCAATAAATAAGGTGGAGCATGATTTTTAATTATTGCAATTGGACAGTTGTTGCGTGAAGTTATTTGTTTAAGGCGTCACAATTTTCTAATTTCCAGCCTTCTTAAGTTTTTCCAGAGACGTTCGTAGTAAGTCGATGTAAAATAATTCAAATCTTTTATCCGTTAGAGTAAAAATAATCATTACCGCTGCAAAGAGAGTTGGTAAAATTATCTTTTGAAATTATATTTACAGGATGGGCAAAATAAAACTGGCCCGGAAAATATTTAAAAGACTGACTCGGAATTGATCCTTGTTAGTGAACAGGAGAACTCCTCATCACAGAAAATGCTGGAAATTGCCAACGTTGCCGTCGATGCGTATGAGAGGGGGGGGGGGTCAGACGTTCGAGGTGGCCAAGAGATTTTACAGCCTCTCCTTACCGAACACTTTGTACACTCGTGATAAAATTCTCAAGGCGATGTATGTTGTTACATCGATGTCACCAGTGTCCATTTCCAGCAATTTCTTTAAATGGCAGTTCTTCTGTTGAATAAGTTGAAGAGTTACAATTCTCTTCCGGACCACTTTTAGTTTGCCTGTCCTGTATTTCACTTGAGTCGTTCCGGGGGATATTTTAACTGAGGGATGTCGAATACCTTTAAGCACTCATTTCAACCATTACTGCACTCGCTGTCTTCAAATACAGATCTGAAGTTCTCAATGGCACCTTGCTGAATCCTCTTAAACGTGCTCCTTATCCTTTACCTTGTACTGGGTAATCTTTCTGGAATTGTTGGTTGTTTGAAATGGTTTTTACGAGATTTGCAGGTCATTTCTCCGTGTACAATCGAATATATAAGTACTGTAGATGTACTTGGGTACCAATCCGCTTCTCGTTTAACTTCTCTTACGTTACCTTTACTCGCTGGAACTTTCTTGCCAAATTAGCGGATCTGTCACATTTGTCGTAAGATCGAAGTATTTTAACATCAGCAAATGTAGCTCAATTTTCACATGATCGGTTCCCAATGGTACTGAAAGTAAACGTGACAAATCGTAATGAATATGATAAAGTTCTACAAAACAAATTTTGGACAAAACAACAGGAATTTCCTACGTCAATGTTGTAGTATTTAGTTTTCAAATTTCACCTATTGTATTTGAACTATCAGACGTGGCGAGCAAATAATGTGATATCGGATTTAACTCAAGTAACAGGGATTGTAATATGTTGTAGGAATTTTCACACTCGATATCTCGACATGCAACTATGAAATTGTGCAAAATATAAAAAATGTTCAAGTAAGCATATACATACATTCCTATTTCAATTTTAAATTTGAGGGAAATATTAATTTACGCTTTGCCGTGGAATAACGTTGATTTGGGGAAATTTATAGGTGTTGATGTCTCTAGCGTGAATTTGAAATCTGTACTAATTTAGATGAAATTGAACTTCGAACCTTCTTACTTAAGATCTTACGAAAGATATAGTGAGATAAACTAAAGTTTCGCATGTTGTCTTGGCGCTGTCGTCTGACCCTTTGGACTCACACTTCTTTTCATCCTCTCCTACTGTTCATATTCTCTCTCGCGCCGCTCTTTAGAGCACCCTGTGCGGTGAGTCGAGGACTCCTTCGGCCTTCTACCTTCCTCACGTCCCTTCTGCTTCCCACGCGAATGCTGGGTTCCCATCCCTTTTCCTTCATCATCGTCATCTTCCTTTGCCACCCCTCCTCGTGCGCTTCTTGCCCACCGGGCCTGCGTACCTCTTGAGCTTCCGGCGCGCCGCCTCCACCGCCTCCACCAACGCCGCCGCACTCCCTCCCACCCTCCCACCTCTCGTCGCCAACCGACTCGTGCGCTCCTTCCTTCTCTTCACTTCCCTCCGACACCTGCGCTATGAATAGCCTCGCGCGCTCGCGAGAAGAGGGACTCACGAGCAGTTGCCGTCGCCACAGCCGTCACTTCTCTCTCTTTCTCTCCTCTCCCATCCCCCGACCATACCGCTGCCCACCTCCACCGTCGCGGCGACGACGATGCCGCCAGAACTGAATCGAAGCGCGTCCATTGAACGACGGTCGACGGGGAGGAAGGGACGGCTGGGTGAGGGCGACAGCGAACGCGACGCTGAGAGCTCGGCCGATATAAATGGTGCCCGGTGCAAGGCCACTTGCCTGTGAGGAACGACGGCGGACTCGCACTCAAAAATCACACTATTTCTCCCAGGTGCGACAAACATACGCAGTCTTGTTCTTGATTATACCCTTCAGCAATAATTGAGGTATTATATCAGCTAGGGCGACTAGGTTTGTCTACTCCCAAAAAACGTATCGAATGGTAGTATGAACCGTCCCCTGTCCAGTGGCGATGAATTTTCAAACAGTTAGGCGCTAAATTTTGAATTATTAGACTTCAAATTACTATGGACTTATATGGAGAATCATTAAAACGCTTTAATCGGAGGGAGAACGAAGTTGTAAAAGTTGAAACTAAAAATGAGATAAAGTAAGGATAGGAACCGAAAACAGCAAATTAAATATTTAACAATTAACTTTGTGGCAAAGTTGTGATAAAATATTTCACCATTCATCCCAGCAAATTTTCATATATAACAATTTACAACCAAATAAAATTGGTATAAATTGCTCTGGTTATATATTGCCGACATAGTCTTAGTGAAAGTTTTTTAAAGTACAATCTTGATCCCTGGAGTTCATCCTATTTCTGTTGCAGCTTTAATTGCCGGCAATAGATAAGATAGTAGATTACGGTGTTTATTTTGTCTTATTGGTTGTATTTTGTCTCAGTATGAAGACCGGTAAAAATAACTTATGCAAATATTACAGACCACTAGTTCTTCTTTAGTTACTGCCAAAGAGCGATCACCTTCTTATGAGCAGCACCGTCCGTTATGTTGTACAATTCTTTTGGAACGCAATGGTTGTGGGTGATGTGGGTGAGGGAGCTTAAACAATTCAACTATTATAAACAAGTGTAATGTACATTTTTTATTTTTCGGACAATTTCCGTCAACTATCTGCATCCGATATAACTCTTACATCACCAAAATTGTATTTAAAATTTATTTTAAAAATATTTTCCCCCTAGTAGTACGTTTAATAAAAATTGGACTTTTATTAAAGTATATCATCATTCTGATATTTCTGAAAGAGAGTTTCTGAGAGTTATTTTGTGCAATTCCACGTTAAGTGGGTTGTATATATTTCTTTGAAAAACTTGTTACGTTCATAATAATTTGATCTGATTCTGTCTAAAAGTAAGCGGTCATAAATTTTCAGCTGTAAGATGCGATCTATTATTTTTCACAGCCATTTTCAGTTTAGTTAACAATGTACATGTGTTTGACCATTTAGTAAGGAAAAGGTATTTCAAGTAAACATTATATTATTTTACTTTTCAATTCATTTAACTTTCAGCTCTGGACAGTAATTCGGAGAATTTATTCTTATTCTTGCTTTGTGTCACAGTTCTTTAATTGTTGATCCTCTTTCTACTGCGGCAGTCAATATACATTTACCAGATTTGCCTAAGATTTATCTCAATATATGGTATTTCTTGCCTCAGGTAATGCATTTAGGATTTCCTATGTCGTCTTATGATTTCATGAAATGATCAAACCACTGTATAGAATATTTCTCATGATCAAAACACTTTATATAAGATGTTGGATTTATTTCTGGATCTTAGATGTTTATTATAGAGATTTCTCTATATTTAGTCAGGTGTTTTGTTCTGTATTTAGGGGGATGTTTTTCTTTTCGGTAAATTTGAGGTTAAGATACGCGCTTCATCATACGTATGTCGGTACTTATTTGTGTTTAATAGATTTTATTCTCTTCTTTAATTCTGTTTATACAGTGCACGTTAATGAATGTGTTTTGAAAGTGTGTTCCTAAAAACATGTTTTCTAGGTTGTCTGATTTATTTTTTCATTTCATTTTTTCAAAATGCTTAAATCAATCATTCTAAATGTACACTAATTGACATTAAAAACTCGTGCATCTAGAAGGAGTTGTGGGAATAGCGTGATTCGTGATATGGGTGAGTGGCATATGAGTATAAGTAAGCGATTACAATACCAAAGCAAATAGTTTACTGTTCAATACTGAACAGTTGAAAGTGTACCTCGTGCAGGAAATCATACAGTTTGTTGATCTCGAGGGTCAGATCATTCCATATGTGCTGCAACTGATTCTCCAGATTGGATCGAAGGCTGCTTCAGGTAGTCCCAAACATGTTCTATTGGTATTAAATCGGGAGACCGGGCAGGCCACAGAAGTGAGATAATGTTGCGAAGACATTCCTGTGGCAACAGTGCTATATGTAACCGAACATTATCCTGCTGGAAAATATCTCTTTGAAGTTCTTCTGTGAGGCGCAACTCATATGACCACCGCTGTCACCGTACTCGTATGCGATGGTCTACACACCAGCCAACACACCAGCACTGGGGGCGGTGTGTCGCGTCTTAAAGAAGGGAGGATTGAGGCGTTCACATCGAGATCTCCAGACACAAACACGGCCATGCAGAGACTTGGACGGCTACAGACTAGAACCATACCATCTTCAACAACAAATCCAGGTTCTCTGCGAAGCACTGACGATGAGCGCATTCGTGTCTGGTGACTTCTAGGTGAACGCTTCAGTAGTGTCTCTTCTATGGTGCGACACACAACCGCAGTACTGGTATACGACCGATGGTCATCCCCAGTATTTAAAAGATTTTTATATTTCGAAAAATATTTATTTTTAAATTATTATCGAAGGAAATATCCGATTTAAAATGTTATAGGTACATTAAATTCCCCAGGACATTTTCAATTTACATTTTCGTAACCGGAATTCGCGTTTGCGAGGTGAGAATGAAAAAGTGATTTAAATTACTCTTTGAAGACAGATTTCTATTCTTTTATGTTTCCGAGCCTTTCAATTAAAACTAGAGGAACTGTGGAATGAAACGTGAAAATAATATAGTTCCAAGATTTATTTATTTATAACGTTTTCACGCTAACATAAAGATGATGAATATCTGCCGTGTTTCTTCCTAGAAAGGATCTCATTCCAAGGCATCCAATTCGATCTAACAACGGGAGCACCAATCCCATCAAATCCATGACTCGGGAAACTTAAATGAGCTTCCTTATCATGGAAGGAGGTGACATTTACTGGAGTACAATTTCCTCTATTCCACGAAACATAGGAGCGATCCCACACTCGTGGAGTATAACACAAATGTCGCTTTAGTTGTATACTTTTCTTGTTGGATTTATTTCTTTTAAAGATATATACTTGTTTTCGTTCAACCTTCTCTCTTTATTATCTCTGTACTTTGTATTCTTTACAGTAAAACATTTCTCTCCACCGAGTCTTATTTTTGTAATACTCTCGTATTGTTTTTCGATATTCCGATATTATTTGCATCTTCAAACATATGCATATATTTCTTCTTATGAATGCTTCGCAATATCAGTGAGGTCAATCGTGTTGGGAGACCACTTGGCTGCCACCACAGCAGACGTATTCACGGTACACCTGCTTTAGTGATAGATCCGTGAACGGACTGAGTTATCTGGATTCTTACTGGTTTGATCTGGTTGACCATCCCACAGTCCAGAAGAGCGCTGTTGCTGTAAACACTAGTTGCAGGAAACGTGGCGACCCAGTGCCCTTCGCAGGTGACCGATTCTATCTCTCTATTGCAGTGGTCAGGCAGCTCGCTGCCTGCGCTGCAGTTGCATATGGCCGTTTGCAGACACGCGTCGTTTTGAGAACCGCAGTCGTTTCCTAGGATGCAACTGTTGTGTGTTAGAATGGTCCCTCGAAGAGATGTGAACTTGAGCAATCATTTTCATTTATTTTATTGTATCCAACACATCTAAAATACCAACACACACGGAATTAGAATATATATATAT
>NNCF01126580.1:964237-1023364 GCA_002313205.1 Laupala kohalensis | reverse complement strand
ATATATATATATTCTAATTCCGCAACATTCATTATGACATTGGGTTTTTTTTATAACATATCGAAATACTGTTCCCGATTACTGGGGGCTTTTATAACATATCGAAATACTGTTCCCGATTTAAAATGTTTCTACCTAGAAATTATATCGTTATTGAATTAAATTAAAAAATTAATTAATTTAATTTTTAAGTAAATTAATTAAAAAATCAGAAAAATTATGAGATGTTTTTTTCGGAATATTGTCGGAAAGCTGACGGTGGCACGACTCTGAGTGACTGACTCTGCCGACTTCGTTAAGAAGGTGGAATCAGGCGGCGACGGCTGTTGTAGGATAATATAAATGCAAGACGTTGGAATGTGGCATCAGCTCTCCATGCCTCCACCAGATGGTGTTCATCGTGGAGGGCTCACAACTAGATTTTCTACAAGCCCTCCTGCAACAAAAACACGAGTCATGTGCGCCAGAAACCGGCGAGTTGGGCACGTATTAGTGTTGTAAAATGAAAAGGAGATGATTTGGAAGACGGAGTTTGAGAAGTAAAACGGAAGATTGAGAATCAAGAAGTTGAGGTCGAAGAAGATACAAATGCAATAGGGAATGAGGAGTGTGTGCGGTCGCCCATCAACAGTCATCGCTGTTATACACCGACAACCAGGGCACTCGTCATTCCGACGCAGGCCGCGTTGGTATTGCAAACACCCTCAAAATAACAATCACTGAGGTTCGTCTAGTTCAAACTGGTGTGCATCCATTCCAGAACCTTTTCGTGGATCCCTTCTCACTGAGGTTTGTCTCGTACATATCGGTGAACATCTTAACAATTATTCTCTGTGCTTCCTCGCCGTGTGACTGGGAGATCCATATGATGGAACACCCCCACCTTCGCTCTGACTCGCCGCCCTACATGTGAGTTGGATAATATTAAAGGAATAGTTCATCAATCTGTGACCACCATTGTTCTCCTTCCAAGCCATTGACCACCGCTTGCTCCACTATTCTAAGGCCTGTAAGAATCCATGTATGTCTGGCGAGGTTTAACCACTGCCACTGGCGAGGTTTACCAATACGTGTGTGGGCGTATCCTGGTGAACAACACATATCTTGATTTTTAACAAGCGAAAACTCCATTCATTTATCTGTTTTGATACATCACATATTAATTAGTAATATTTTTCACAGACCGGGAGGAACAGTGAATATTTAAAATACATTATCGTTTGTTTGCCCTCTCCCGTTACATATTTTATATACCTTTCCCTGGATGTGTGTGGCAGATTCTGACTGTGCCGAAAATGTATATTTGGTTTAAGTATTTATGGTTTTCTGTATTGATTCTGAACGTTGTATTTTAACATTTTAAATGGTATTGCTGCAAATGCTTCGACTCATGGTGTTCTCTCCATGAACTAGGTTGCTTGTTCGTAAAGGCTCTTGTGAACGTGTTATATGAAAATTAGGGATTGTTTAAAATGGTTCCCATTAAGAAGTAAGAAGGTGACACACTTCTAACAGCACTTAGAATTCCCTTTTCTGGCCGAGTCATACACTGCTGCCAACTAGAATACCATTTCTTCCACCCTAACTAGCATTCATGAGTTTGAAAAATTGTCTGATAATTTTTGCTACACTGGCCTTCTCGATTTTATGACCAAAGGTTTCCACGATTTTCTCAGTCCATCTTATTTGAATGGAGATATGTACAATGTATATATAATACATTGCTGAACGGATAAAGAACCTTATTAACTTCTCCGCGAGAGCTCATGAGGAGATCGAAGTGGCCACAGAATATTACCGTTTGATAGCACTTAGTACTCTATGCTGCAGATAAAATGAACTTAGGTTTACCAAAATTTACTCCAAACAATTCATCTTCATATATTTTTTGTCTATAATTCTCGAAATATAGTGCATACCTTTCCTCTTCGTCATTTGTGAGTGCTGCACAGATCTGTTGGGTCTCCCTGTTCGTTCGTAATGGTTCGTTCTCTGGCGCGGCTGCCGCGTTGCGCCGGTGCGCGGGCGTAGTCGGCCATTAGGTCACGGGCGTGCGCATGTGGGCGGCTGCACGCCGGCGGCTCCTCGCTGGCCCTTCCCCTCGCCTCTTCGCTCTTCGTCCCCTCGACGCATCACTGATGCCATCCCTCGCCTGCCTGCCTTCACGCTGTGCTTGTTATATCTCGCAGGACGAGCTTTCGCCGGGGCACTACTTCACTGCGTCCATGTTGATTTGCTCATTGAACTGAAAGTTATCGACTCTATGACAATGATGGTCTCGGGAGGGGGTTATAACACCCCAATTTATTCCTTGAACTAATATTTGATTAACTAAAAGGATTTCAAAAAATATTAGCCATAAAATTTTATCATCTACATTAGAAATATACTATCTTCAAAAACAGTTTTCTTTAATGTTTGAGATTGGCCATTTGCATAATTATCATACCTAAGTATTAATTGAAAACTTAAGCATATACCAAAAAAGGGTTTCTTTCATCCTACCGTGTCTATCTCTTTTCCAATATCTATATCAGGTTGGTCAGCTGGAGCGTGCTCCAATAAAAATATCGATTGTAACGTATCTTTTTCAAAGTAATATTGGATTATCAATGGAATACGAGAGAACTCAAAGAATATAAAGTAACAGCTATTTCGTTCTTTTTTGCTGTGAGGCGCTGCCAAACTGGATTATCTGGCAAGAACTCCGTACTGAAAGTAGCAGAGTCTCTGTACTCTTAGCTGATAGAGAAAGAAAAGAAAGCTCTATGAGAATAGAGTGCATGAGTAAATTTACAGGAACTTCAGAGGACGAGGAAACGGCAAGTCTCGGAATGGTGTGATCTGAGACTCGTAATAAAATGAGAAAACTTTTGTGCTAAGCTACTCTGTATGTATAATCTTATAATACTTATTTCAGTGGTTTTCAAGCTTGGTATTTCTTTGAAAACATTATCCTTTCCTTTTTATTATTACTATTATTATTATTATCATTATTGTTTGCGTATATTATATTTCAGGTTTTCGGAACTGATGTGTCTTCGAAACAATATCTAATAGTTCTTATATCTAATATTGTGAAATGTAATTCTTCATATTACCCAACATCTAACAATGTTTTAATTCCATTTTAATGGTTCCAAAATACTTTGTATTTAGAAAACATTTTTTATTGAACATAAAACTACGAGTATATTCTTTCAAGAATCCATTACTTCTGATCCATTATTAAACATTTCTGCTGTATATTCATGGATGATGTGACCCACTTGTAATTGCACATTTCCTTTCTTTTATTCCGTGTAGATATTTTGAAGTTAGTGTGTGCTGCCAAATTTGTTAACAGTATATACTGGATAATCAAACTTCCTTCTGTAGAGACTCCATTATCTTTTATGAGCTTTGTACTCTGCTATGCGCATCTCGGACATTATTATAATAAACTAATATCAATAAATGTCTAAAAGTAAATAAATATATTTCTAGGATTTGATAAAAAATATGGATAGGATGATAAAGAATATCATTGTCTCTACTAAAATATTTTTATTTATCACCGTTTTAGACGGTTGTATTCAGTGGTTTTTTTTGCGTTAAAAGGGAGTAGATCTAAGAATGCTACAAAAATGCATTTTGGTTGAGACGATAACATATTTTATTATTTTCTGTTAACCAAGACACTAACCATTGCAGAATGATCAATAAGAATACCTCGTTTTTCTATTTTGTGTTCAATGTCTTCATTATTAAGTTGATTTCGACTTAATAGAACTATGTGAACTTTTACTTTCACTGTAGCGCATGTAAATAAACTTTTAATGCCCTATTGTAATTAATCTTATTTGTGCAAGGTATTGTATATTGTTTCACTCAGTATTATAGCTCATAAGAGAGAGAGAGACTCCATTACGCACAAAAACAATTTCTTTACTACAACCATTAATTAATATATTTATATTGATTTGTATGCTAAGGAAAGGCCAATTACGGAATTTAGTTATGAAGATTAACTTTTTTCTTTTGTAGTTTGCAACTTCGTGGTGCACGACCGCTGTCTGAAGACCGTGGTCTCTCCCTGTTCAAGCATTGCCGCGAGCCTTATAAAGGTAAGAATATATTGTCACGATTTTTATTAATATACCATCTTCTTTGTATATTAAATAATGCAATGTATGTTAAATGACTAATATACATTATAATAGACTAATAAATATAATTAAAGTACTATTAAGTGCAGAATATCGAATATAGAATGAAGAACTTCCGTGTAATTTATTATGCTATTTGTAGAAAGATAACCAACTTACTAAAATTTCTCGCGATGTTTATTGCTCGGTGCTACTTTTGATTTGGACTCCTGGAGAAGTTACGGTTTACCCATTTTGAACGACTTCAATAAAGTCAACCATTTATCATTTTTCACTTACAGCTAGACATTGCTATCCTAAATGACAGGAATGAATTGTAGTTCTCACGACTTCGTTCAAAATGTTTTGTAGACATGTTACCATAATTACGTGTTTCGCTTTTGAACAATATTTTACTAGAAATTACACATCCTGTTAATTCATTTGGGAGATACAAACTCCTCTTAAGTTCATTAATGGTGGGATTTTCTATGTAGATCACTGTATTTACTACATTTCAGTTAATACCATGTTTAATACAGGTTTTAATTATGTGAGTTTGGGTAAAATAGCGATATCATCGGAAAAATAAGAAACTTTGAAAATAATAAAGTGAAAAAATTAGGCTATAAAATTTTCTTGATTTTAGTAGTAATAATTTCTTTTTCAAAAAGATTTTTGTACATATTACGTAAGATATAAAGCAAAATTTATAATTATACACCTCTGACCATAATAATTGCTAGTCTTGGAATTTAAGCAGCTGGCAGTTTCACATTTATTATGGCATTGGAAAATATGGTTGTTAATTTTGAGATGTAGAGCATATGCAAATTTTATACCCAGAGCTGCCTATTCTGAAGCAATAGTCTATAAGGTAGTTACAAATATATTCTGTGTAGGTATCC
The DNA here is from genome assembly GCA_002313205.1 of Laupala kohalensis. Classification (NCBI taxonomy): domain Eukaryota; kingdom Metazoa; phylum Arthropoda; class Insecta; order Orthoptera; family Trigonidiidae; genus Laupala; species Laupala kohalensis. The sequence continues at coordinate 1,018,329 of NNCF01126580.1, read as the reverse complement.
AATCGAATTGATTGTGGATGACATAAACATCACCCTTCGCTGCTTCAACTCGAAACCATAGTGTTCATCAATCGTAGTGACTGGCGAGTGATGACCTGGAAGTCTCTGGGTAACCTATGACTATATGATCAAAATATGTGATTGATTTGGAGAACGTGCTGGCGTCGTCAATTGTCGAACAGTCTCTATATTGAGGAAGACAGTACAGCACGGGTAATTTACGGTTATGCATTGTGCTGTTAATAAAAACCTTAATGAGGGTCTCGAAGTTCAAACACAGCTACCTTATAGCGTCAGAACCGTACCGTCATCTCTCCAAATTTCCAGTTATCCTATCAAGAAGTGATTACTGGCTATCCTTACGGGATGTGTACTTGTGACACACTTTACCAACACTTCAGATGCTGCGCCCGTATAACGAAGTCGATTGCAAGTAGCAACGATCCCTCCCCTCGGTGTCTCCACTTATTGATTCGACCATTATGATCCTGTATGCAGATCAGGTATTTGTCTGAAAAGACGACTTGACGCCACTCATGCCAACATCGTCATTCAATGAACCACAGCAAGGGCACCTATCTCTGCTGTGGTTCATTGAATGACGCCGTACTACTGCAGACGTCTTTACACTGATCGGCAAACGAGCCATTTCCATGACAATACATGTCATGGCTGAACGAATCCACAAGACTACACAGATATGTAGCTTCTCTCAGATGTTGGTGTGGAAGTGCCGCAGAGATCCTGGATGATGTTCCGTTTTGCCATATTTCGACCCGTCAATTCCATATTCACATGACGGTCATGGAATCCTGACCATCGTGAGCAGTAATATCACGGAATGGTAGACCAGAATTCTTTCCTTCAAGTGGTAGTATGCGTACATTCTGCTTCACGTGTCGTTTGCCTTGCACGTATTTCGTGCTATTGCCTACGTGCCTTGCTATTCATTTGCACATTGCGGCATGTCTTTCGTAGAAATTAACGTTTGTTGTTTGCTGTTGAGATATATGATACCTGATGACTCGAAACTGAATCGAAACGTTGTGATAATGCAAGTGTGTTAAAAGAAAAGATATAAATTGTTTGCTTTTAGTCAAAATAAAGAAAATATACTCGTATTTATATTTTTAAATAACATCTCATGAAATATATATTGAGAAAGATGGATGAGACCTTTTCATAACCCAAGAAATAATTTCAAGAAACAATGTCTGGATGATGATTTAAATTCTAAAATATACTTCATCTACAGTTTGGATAACAGGGGAATTACTACTCGTTTCTTTGTAATTTTATTGTAGATCTACGACTTTAACATAAGATATTTTTTAATGGAAGTATTTAAGTTTACTGGTAAGATTATTTCTTTGAGTCTAGTTTGCTGTATCCGGGTATTACAACTACGGTTGTTAGCCGCAGAGGACTTTTCACAGCTATGAGACATGGATATGAATAGCTACAAATTTTTATCTTGCCCCACCCGGGTATCGAACCCGGGATGACTTGGTGACGAAGCAGTCACGCTGACACAGTGGCCACGAGGGGGACTCTATGGAGCTATATTATTGTTTGTTCTATAAAACATATTTTTGCTATTTGTGTTTTCATATTAGAATAGAATACAAGTGATTTTATATACTAAGTATGGTTAATGATATTCATTTTCATTAAATTACTTATAATTTTATCCAAGCCTCCTGATTCATAAAATAAGTTGTGCCTGTTAGCAAGATATTTCTTAGTGTAGTAATAGTATATATTATTTTATTTAGTGTAAACCACTAAGATATATTCATTGCCATTATACACGCAGTTATACAAAGAAACTGTTCATTTGGATTTAACTTCTTCTTTTTTCAAGCATGCTTTATACTTATAACTCGTAATAGCGTGAAGTGAGTTCCAAAAACATAATTTGTATACATTTTTTCCTTGACTTTCAGTTTTTATCTGACTAGGTGAGGGTTCGGGGTAAATTCTGGATATATTAGAGAAAGAAATTCTGTTTATCAGTCAATATTTTTCAATTTCTTAATTTGTTGGCAAAGAACAGGTAAAAACTGCGTTTGACCCCGTACAGATAAAGACTGAACGGGTAAGGGAATATCCCATCAATCCCGATCTTAGTGTCCGAAGAAAAACTGAGAAAATCCCATGCCAGGATGGAACTGGAGAGACAATGTACTCTTTCATACCAAGATTGAGTAAAGGTAAAAAATATAATTTTAATAATTTGTGCGAAACAATATAATAAGCATAATTGAAATCATTGTGTGTTTTATCACATTTTTGATAACGCTACCGCTACTAGTACACTCTTAAAATGCGAAATATTTTGACGATTTATAAAATTAACCATTTACTTACGTCCAAAATATGAATCTTTTACTGTATTTTATTCATCAAACGATATAAAAAGTTAAAAAAACTGTAACATGTCTTCAACTTGAAAAACTTACTACAAAAACAAACAAACAATATTCCACGGTGCGACGTCTCTTGTGGGAGTAACCTTTGAGTTACTATTATGTAATTTTTTGGGGGGTACGTGTGAGCGGGATTCCATGGTGTCGTTTTGGTGCAATGTGGCCAAGTTTTGCACTGCACAGGGGACTGGCGCCCGGCGCGGCGCCGTGGCTGACTCGTTGTGCCTTCCGGGCTGCATTCGTCGGTCGATGGTTGCAGCACCCCCTGCTCGACCCCTCCGTCTACCTCCCACCCTTAAGCACTGCATTCGCTCGACCGCGCGCTCTGCATCGGATCTCGCCCTTCCCCCTCCATCTTTCTCTCCTCACCTTGGCCCATAAGCCTACTACTCCCATGCCCCTGTGAACACAAATATATATATACGGTCCCGCGTCAATAGTCGTACATTCTCATTCAACCATCCTCCGTTGAGTTACTTCCATGAACGTGATAGTGTATGAACCCAATTTATTTTTAAAATATATATTAATTTATGATTTCGTTAAATTAAATTATTTAATATACCACAATTCGAAATTACTATGAAACCGTCAGCAGTTGGGTATAATTGAATTGTGCATCCTCAACTTGTGGTCAGCAGATATTCGTACGAAAATTTCTGTAATTGTGTTAAAAACTAAATAGCCAATATAAATATAATTTTAATAACCTGCTTATACTTCAGAGAACGCAATTTTATATAGACGGAACACTTGAGATGGAGCATGTTTATCTAAATGTTTTGATCTGTGGGATTTTCATCGACAACAAATTTTATTATCTTCCTTTGTATCTTATCGAATTTGAAGTGTCTGGGGCAAGATCATATTCAGTTAGTTTTTTTCTATACTTTGTTTTAATCTCATGTGATGCTTTAAACAGATATGTTACCAACATTACTTTAATGGAGGAAAACGTACCCAGTGAAGAGCTAGAAAGATTGAAAGACTTACAGCACATTTTGAATTTGTTCTCCCGTAAAATTTGTGAAATATGACATTTTCTTCGTTGTAAGTGAACAGCTTGTGAAGTCGATGAACTATGTCAGCAATTCCCAACGCTTTTAACATAAGAACTATTAAAGCATGTCGGTCCCATCCCAATTCTTGTGCTATAAATAATACACCACGCAACTACATTTTTCTAACTTGAACTAGTTAATAGTAATAATAAGGAACCTTCAAATATTTTGTAATGTTTATTTGCAAATTTAGAATTTAATATTAGCTGAAATTCAGAATTTGTTATGTATTGTGGAAAGTAGAGAAATATTTTTGAATTTAAGAGAAGTTTCGTACTCAAAACTTCTCGCCCCTGTCCCGGCAGTTGACTTGCTCCAATTATATTTTATAATATATAACATTAATAATCTGGTTATACATATACAGATTCTTCTTTAGGGTTTGGGCTGTAGCCCGATTTCTATAGAACCTTTCCTCCGAATTCGCATGTTTTTTTTATGCAATGGTCAGGATGGTATCTTATTTGCTACCTAAACGTAAAAAGTCATTAAACACGTAAAACACGGCAGCGATACCCTTCTTTGGAGTATCTCCTCGAAAGGTGAGACTGGAGATTGTCAATTGGACTCATCAGCAACACCTCACCATCTGGAAGCTAGAAAATATAGACAGGCAAGCCCGCGAGTTAATCGCTGCGCTTAACGAAGAATACAACACGGTCCTACTAAATGTAGGTAGGTGTCTTATAAAGAAAGTTTGACTTTTAACAGGTCATAATACCCTACTTAGACATTTACTTACGAGTATCAGTAAAGATCCAATGTGTAGGAAATACGGCATGTAGTACTCCGCGCATGTACTTTTTATGCAAAGATTTTGCCGCAAAGAGATAACGTCACCTAGGTTTATTTTTCCTGAACCTAGAGGATAACACGGAGGTCAAAATCCACTCCTTGGTGTCCTTTAGGTTGGACGAGACCTTTGGGTTGGAGTAAACCTAACTAGAGTAAGGGGTACTTAAAGCTTTTTAGATCTTCGTACGGGGCTCTGTCATTAGGCAGGCCCATCCCAATCGTAATCTAATCTAAATCTCGGCAGAGGTTTCAGAAGCGACCATGTTTAATGACTGAGGTTTTGCAGACATACATTCATATTAGATATTACACAAGCAGAATTCACCAGTGTCGCCCGATAGTTAGAATTCATCTCTATCCGGCCGTTTAACACTTTCGGCAAGTTTGATGAATAAGTGTTTCCACAGCAACATTTTTTTTTTCATCTTTGGTTGCTTGCAGTATTACATTTCTCTATGCCACGCCCTTACTCAGTGATATAGTCAATAAAGGGTTATCACGAAAGATGAGTGAATTTCCGATCACAAATGAAGTATAAAAATTTCAAAGAGCGTTCTCTTGTGGACTTACGGTATGTAATAATTATATCCCCCTGGGCACGGAGAAGGATCTTGCAGGTCTGATGGACCGGTTGCCTCACCCATTTCTTACCGTCGGAAATTTCAATGCCCATAATCCGCTCTGGGGATCTTCACACAACTGCCCAAAGGGTGATATAATAGAAGAATTGTTTGATAGCCGTTTTATAGCACTTCTTAACACTGGCCACTCCACTCACTCCTGTAAAGCTTCCCGATCTTTCTCGGTGCTGGATTTAACCAACTGCAGTTCCTCTTTCCTCAATCTTAGACTGGACAGTTCTTGATATTCTGTATGGGAGTGACCACTCGGTTTTTGGCCTCTCCCAGTGGATATTGCAAAACGCAGACTGGGATGTGTTTGAACGCCACATCAATCTTTGCATTTAGCCTTTCGCCGATGTGGAGGCTGTGGCATCACATTTCACCAACCCGGTTCTCGAAACCGCCGATGTTGCCATCCCTAAATCATCATGTAATCCAAAACATTGCCCAGTTCCATGGTAGAATTCGGATTTCTCAAAGGCGGTCAGCACTAGAAAGAAGCTTTAGCGCGGCTTCACAAATATCCCATCTCATTGAGTTTAAAAGGTGCAGAGTCAGAACAAAACGAACTCTTCGAGAAAGTAAGTCGTCCTCCTGGAAGGCTTACATTTCATCTCTCACAAGCCGTACTCCATCATCAGTAGTATGGCAAAAAGTTCGTGGTCCTCTTTTTCCATCCCTGGTCTTAATGTAAATGGACAGCTTCAAACTTCACCCGAAGTCATTGCTGAGGAACTTGCATCGCACTACGACAGAGTCTCTAACTCATCATGTTTTTCTCCATTGTATCTCCAATAGAAAGCCCGCGCCGAAAAATAGTGCTTGGATTTCTCCTGTCGCAGAGGAGAGGAATATAACATTCCTTTCTCAATGACGGAGCTGACCTCTGCCCTTGCGTCTTCGAAAGATACAGCCCCTGGTCCTGATCAAATACGTAACGCGATGCTAAAACATCTTCCAGAGAAAGGCACGAAATTCCTTCTGAATTTATTTAACAGTGTTTAGAATGAGCATACCGTCCCTGCTCTATGGCGTGAAGCCATAATTATTCCACTTCCGAAGGAAGGAAAAGATGGTTCTAATCCGTCGCACTTGCGACCTATTTCTCTGACAAATTGCATTTGCAAATTGTTAGAAAGGATGATCAATCGTCGCCTTGTTTTGTCTCTGGAATCGCGAAACCTTCTGACCAATTTCCAATGTGGTTTCAGAAAACAGCGGTCAACGCTGGACCATTTTGTTGCGTTGTCATCCACCATCTCATCAGCGTTTGTATTGAGGAAACACCTTGTGGTGATCTTTTGTGATCTTAAAAAAAGCGTATGACACAACTTGGAGGTACAGAATCCTACGCACATTGCACTCGTGGGGATTACGAGGCTGTCTTCTTCTGTTCCTGGAGAGTTTGCTATCTCAACGGTCTTTCCGCGTTCGCCTCGGTACTCACATATTATCTAATCATCCTTTGGAAAACGGTGTCCCACAGAACTCAATCTTGAGCGTCACTCTCTTTGCCATAGCCATAAATGGTATTGCGTTAGTGGTTCGAGAACCACTACATGCGTCTCTCTTCGTTGACGACTTCATCTGTTGTTTGTCTAGCAGTATATCTGTCATCGAGAGGCAACTGCAATTCGTTTTAAACCATTAACACGAATGGAGCATATCTGCCTGCTTTAGTTTTTCCGTATCCAAGTCATGCTGTATACGTTTCTCTAAGATATACCATCTCCACAATGATCCAGATCTTTTTCGTGGCGACCAACGTCTTCCTTTCGTTGACTTCGCAAAATTCGCCAGTCTCATATTCGACCGCACACTAACTTGCCGCAATTACATCCGAAAACTACAATCCCGTTGTAATTTCTCCCTGAACCTCCTTCGCTGACAAGTAGCATCATCACGGGGCGCAGACCGCAATTGCCTTCTTCGCCTATATAGATGTCATGTTCGATATTAGATTATGACATTATTGTGTACGCCTCCGCTTCACCATCGACACAGAGGCCCCTAACTGTATCCATCATGCCGGAGTCCGCATTGGATCTGGTGCCTTCCGCACCAGTCGCATAGAATGCTTACTACAAGACGCTGGCGACCCATGTCTTAACAGGAGACGTGATATTTTTTTGGATCTTACGGAAAGAAACTGATGGAAGTCTCAGATTACCCGTCTCGCCATTACATCCATTCCCTCAAATTTTGTTCATCCTACTCTGCAAGACCTTCGTTTCCCCGCCTAGCGGATGTCCGCTTTAAACATCTGCTGGAGGAAAACGACATCATACTATTTTCTCCACAGTGAAATACCCACACTCTCCCACACCACCTTGGTCGTTCATGCAACGAACCATCGACATTTGGCTGTCTCAACATTCAAAGCAGGACACTCCTGCTGCTGTGTGCCAGCAGCACTCCGGAGAACTGAAAACCTTATATTTTGATCATATGTTATACACACTGATGGCTTAGCCAAGAATGATTCCGTTGGTACTGCTTACCATTTCCATAGCACCACCCGCATTTTGGGCTTCATTCCTTCTCCAGCGTATGCACCGCGGAAAAATATGTAATCCATGATGCGCTGAAGTTCAATCAGCTATCTTCAATACGACGTGAGATACTATGTAATGACTCTATTAGTGCTCTGTGGTCACTGTACACTTCTGACATCGTTACACTAACTACTGAGAATCTAATACGCCATGTAGTATAGTTCGAAATTTTGAAATAGTCATTTGTTGAATACCTGGGCCCATGGGTATTATGGGTAACGAAGAAGCTGATGAGGCAGCCAAGCGGGGAACCCAGAGGACAGTCCTTGACATTTCAACTGTTCCTACGTCAGATTCAAAGGTTGCTATACGATCGTCTCCTCTTAAGATATTTCAAGTCGAATGGCAAAATTGCACCTTCAAGCTGAGGAAGGTAAAAGGCTTCGTTAAGACCTGGTCGTCTTCATCCCGTGCGAACAGACGTGAAGTAGTGATCCTTTCACGTCTTCGTATTGGCCACTACTATCTTACCCATGATCATCTCTTACGCGGTGAACCACCCCCTATCTGTGAGACTTGCAATACAACACTTACTGTGGAACACTTTCTTTTGGAGTGTCTCAAATATAGTTCCTGCCGACAGAGACACAATCTACCCAACAGTTTGGACGTTATGCCTGGGCAAAATGAACCGATTTCGATTCACCTTTTTAAATTCCTCCAGGAATGTGGCTTTTGGTACTTTATTTGATCTTTATTTGTATGTCATTACTCAAATCCATACACGAAACGGGTCTCCTCCCACAAATTATCGGGAGGGTTTGAATTTAAATCCATCTTTCTTTTTCCTTTTCTTTATCTTTACATTTTTTTTCGTTTTTTTTACTTTTTAGCAAACTGTTGTATCTTTTTCCTGTCTTTTTATGTTTCGACTTATGGTATTTCAGGAGGGTTTTTAGTGGGCATTCTGCGAGTCTCACACGCGGGGAGAGTCATGTTGGCTCCCCTTAGTACGTAACAGCATTTGCCCCACCAGTACAAAAAATTTTGGGCTCTTGACCTCGATTCGGCCAGCCGTAAAATCCCAATAAAAGCATTTTATGAACTTTTTATCGTTTCGGTCAGTGTCCTAATGCCTGGTAAATACCTTTCAAATGGAATAGATTTGTGTACTGGACATGCAAACATTCAAAAATTCATCTTTGTATTCGTGGTTACGTGATTGTATTGCATATTATACATTTCAAAATAATATTTGTTTTCCAAAGATATGAGAGTGTCAATCGGTTGATCTAAGGAATGAGTCATCTTTCGATGTTCAGTAACTTCCACTACTTGCTTCTCAAAGATAAAACATTATGACAATAATGAAAAGAAGTAGAAAAATGAACGTGTTCAGGTAGTTAGTTTAATATATCTAACAATAACATTGTTGAAATCAAAAGTTAAATCTTAACGTGATTCTCATAGTGGTTGTTGACCCGATTTCAGATACGTTCCTGGCGACTTCAATCGCGACGTGGCGATGTAAGACGTTGGACTTCTAAAGAAAAATCTTCCGGAGCTGTCATCCTGTGACATGCGATTTCCTTTTCCGCTTTTTCTGCTAAGAGACCACCTGCCGCGCACTTCCGCGACTTTCCTCGGCTGCGACGCCACTTTTGTGTCTATTTATTGACATTTATATCGGTTTAAACCACACTTCCCCAAAGAATTGGGTTCAGTTTTCTTTTGAGATATGGTAACGTAGCAAAACATTTTTCTACGCTTTAAAAGAAACGACTCGTTATATATCGCTATTCTAGTCGAATAGAAATCTTTATGCTTTTGTAGAAACGAATACATTTGCTGAAAAGTGATACATCGTCTGTTTTGTTTGCAAACACGAAGGGCGTCTTATAAACATGAATCCCTTATGTTATTAGGAAATCTTAAAAGGAAGCAATTAGAGCTTTAGAGCATCGACCTGTGTGTCCCATTTTCGAAATGGAAATGGTTTATTAGTGGTATGGACAGTGTTTCATTTAAAAACATTTAATACCTCATTTGTGTGAATCAATTAAGTCGTTCGGACTAAAGGAATTAATGAAGATACCAGCAGTTATCAAAACCTTTGTGCACCTTGGCAGGAAAGTAGTTTAGAGTATTGTGAAAAGTTCATCACAGTTAACTAAAGAAAATTCTTGAACTCTGTTAAAATTTGAAAATTTGATTTCATCGGTAACAAAATGTATGATCTTAGCCAATTGAACGGGAGTTTCGAATTGTGTATGCAAATGCCAAATCGAACACGCAAGCGTCTGTTACGCTCTACTAGAGTCATTCATAACTATGAGAGAATTGAAATAACACTTAACACTTATTTTCAACATAAAAAAGCGTCGATGAAGCAAAGATGCGAATACTGATGCTGCCAGTTGAGGCACCAGAAGGAAAGCAAGCGTCCTACGTCGTCATCATCAGGCGGCTGTTGTGGTTGGCGCCGCCTGGGGCGTTCATTGAGTCGACTCGGGGGACGGAGAAGGCTGCCAGTGCCTGCCGTCGTCGTCGTCGTCAGTGCCGCCGCTGCGCTGGGTCGTTCATTGATCCTGGTCGCGTACTCAGCATCGGCGCTCTCTCGCATTTCCACTTCCTACCTCCGTCCTCAGGCACGCAACTACCGCCTTCATCAACGAGTCACTTGCATCTTCCCATCGTGAGGGAGAAAACTAGCGACAGCCGTCGCGTCTTCACATCCAACGCACTGCCGAGTGGTTTGATAACCCTCGCGGCCGAACAGGGTGAGGTTGTCAATTGCGATCTCCCTCATCTACTCAAGACCATTTACTCAAGTTCGGTCCCTTATATTTCCAGGTAACTCAACATCCTTCTTTCCTGAATCATGTTGTTGGGTTGAAGAGCAGGTCTGATGGCCTGATCCTCGCAATAAGAAACGAGAAAAAAATAATAAACTACAGATTTATAAGTGTATCAGGCATGTTAAATACCAACACAAGTAGTTTCGATCAACTCGAAAAGTGATGCAAGTTTTCACGGAAATTTTGGCGTATACTTAATAAGAATCGAGAAATTTAGTGTGTGTATGTGAAAAGAGTCAAGATACATAGTAATGCATGTGTTGTGAGAATTATCTTGTATTGTGAAGAAAAGGATTAAGACTTTACCAGATTGGGAGAGTATCTTCCTTTTAAAATAAATTTTAAAAAAGTACAATGTATTTTGTGTGTTAATAAAGTGTGTGTAGTTAGATTTGTTATAATGGACTTAGTGACAGCACTGCCGATGTAGCAGATCACGTCAATCACCTAGCAGTTCGATGAGCTTGAGGGCGAAAAGACGTGCTAGTGTTCAAGCCTTTGTTTTAAAGAGTGTAGATATTTAAAGACTCTGTACATAATCTCCGTATAATGACAATGTTAAAAAATTGGAGGGGATTACGGATAAATAAAAAGAAACATTTCATCATTGGATCACAGTGTGGTATATTTGTAGATCTTAGTAATCGCTTTACTTCAAGGACTATGATACTCAGAAAAAATTGCCATCTGAAGTATTTTTACCTAATTTTCAGATTATCATTAACTGGTCGATTATTGAGTTGGACGGATTATTGATGAGCAACTCGTGGTACGTAACTGGTGCATTTGTCCTCTATCTCTCATAACGCTGGTTCAAACCCTGCACCATCCAAGGAGAATATTTGGTGAACATAGAGGCAGATCTTCTGTTTCCCCTTCCTTTTGTTTCTCCTGAACATTTACTCAATACCAACCTCTCACATCATTCATGTCTGCCACAACTATTTGCATCTCCTCATTCGACCGCGTTATCACCTTGGTTCACTGTTGCCACTGATGGAGCGCACGGGAAAAACTGCGATGGAACACTTCATTGGCAGTCTCTTTATCCCAGGGGACTTACATCTAGTAAGTACGTGTTTGGCGAACACGGGACCCCGAGCTGAGTCTGGCATTACTTCCACTTACTTGTGCCACGCTCCTTCCTTTCTCTTTCCTGATCTCCCTTGGTCACCTCTTGTTCTTTTCGATCCCGACGCTACTAGGTTGCGAGGGCTAGGGTATCGTTCATTTTCTTCTTTCCTCTTCTTCTTCTTTTTTTAAAAATGTTATTAAGTAAAGTCATGAGATATGGCGGGATTTGAGTTTTGAGTTGTATTTCAGGAGGGTTTTTAGTGGGTATGGCTGAGTCATTCGGCGAGTCCCACACGCGGGGAGAGTCATGTTGGCTCTCCCTAGTGCGTAACTGCATTTTCCCTACCTGTACAAGTTTTCAGGGCTCTAATGACCTTTGATGTTGACGAGCCCTAAAGCCCCACAAAAAAAAAAAAATCTCTTTAGCTAAAGCCTAACGAAAACATTCATTGATTAAATTTTACCGAATAATTTATGTTGGAGATAACAATAGGGATATGGACATTTGACCATTTAGGTAATTACAGAAGTCCGACTCCAACGTTCAACATGACACAGAATGCACTCTTGTTTTGTCAGTTGATGTCAGACCTGCACTCTTGTGCTCCTCCTGATGTTATGTTGACTGCTTCTCTTCTTCTTCTTCTTCTTCTTCTTCTTCTTCTTCTTCTTCAGTCGTCCCAGGTTGTTATATTAACATTAAAGTATATTAATTTTTTAACTAAAGTACTACAGTGTGCTTTAAAACATACTTTCTGAAATTCGGACGGTCCACACATTCCTTTGCATGTATTAGCAAGTCATAAAAAACTCAAATTCTTCAATTTCTCACTCATAACTAAAAATATTTATCAAATATTTTAATTCCTAAAATTAAAAAATACTCCCTATTTCCCTTTTTAATATCATTTGTGAATATTTTTACTCAAATCACCGTCAATATAGATATAAAATTCTACATTTGAAAATAAGGTATTCTCATGTACCCCAAAATGCAATTTTTTTTGACACTAACATCGAATAATTTTCCGAGAATTTTACTTTAAACAAGTAATAAATTGGACGACCTTTTAACATCATATAAAATCTTTTTGTGGGGTATTTTCTGGTTAGAATGTCACACTGGCTTCATGCACACGGGTTTCTTCAGTTCCCTTCGAAAATGTAGGCTTCACATTCATCTGATGTACATTGGCGTAAGGAGGGGGGCACCTAGGAATTTGCGCGTAGAGCAGCCTTATGGATGGTATAATAATTTTGCTTCAAATGTTAGTTTTTTTAACTTACGAGTCGCTATGGATCTGTCGCTGTCTGAAGAGTGAGAGACAAAAAGTTGCAAATAGTACCACGATTGTATCATGGTTAGATGTGAGATCACGAGATGCGTTAGCGTGTGTTCGTTGAGATTCAGACCGGATGGTTGTCTACACGGAGTTTGCTCGGACTCAGATAAAAAAATATCTTAGCCTTGTTGTCTTATCCCACCCCAAAAATTCTTCTGGATACACCAATGATGTGTATCTAGAATACATTCTAGTGACTAAATCCCGCGCTCTTAATGTGCTCTATTTGTCCATTGGATTATAAATTCCGTCATTGTGTGTCAGATTTTACATACGTCCTCTCACAATAAGTCGAGCTTTATGCTATCATAATGACGTACGTGTTAATAAATTCCATTTTAAAATTAAAAAAAAAGTTTCATGAATATTCAGTACATTGTGGTTCATGAATAACTAGTTGCTCTGGAGTTTTTGTTGTTACGTTACTATTAAACCATTCGTTATCGTTTTGTGAAAACTAAAATAGCATCACTTACATTCAGAAACCGACTTACTCACCTCTTTAAAACATAAATTTCTACAAATACTTTCTTAGTGCTATTAGTATTACGAAAGCTACATCCTCCAAAAACTTTCGAGATCCGATATTTATGTTAACAGTAATTTTCTTTTTATTTTAAACGTCAAGGGTGTAATATTTCCTGTAGTACTAAAAGTATGCATTGTGGGATGGAAAGTAGAGTCTGAGGGCGGTTTATCGCAATATCATACAGACCTTTACCTACCTCTAGTTTTGTAGGTAAAGAGTGTAAAATTTCATCAGGCTTGGAAAGAAGATGTAGATTTTCATTAAAAACATGTACTCTTAATTACATGCAGTATATAAGTTTAGACTAGCTGAGTNATATATATATATATATATATATATATTCTGCTGATTTATTCTGCTGATAATTCCACCCTCGTGGCATTCTTTTGTCTTGGTAAATTCTAAGAGAAGATATTGTCAAAATTAAGCTAAATGGATTAGATCAACAAGTATAAGGTATCTCATCTAATTCAGAATCCATATTATATGTGTTTTTGCGGTAACTTCCTCCAGGGTAGAACCTTCCTTTTCGTTCTTTCTACTGTACGTTTTGATTGAACATTCTATCTTCCGTGCAATACTTTCATAATTGACATATGTCTTGTAATGTGATTTGATAACTCATCAAAAACTGCAAAAATCGTAGGTTAGAATCCCAAAGACGATTGTTTGTTGTGGGTAGCAAAATTTGTATTAAATCTACACAACACCTTTTATAAAGTCCGTAAATTTCTGAGAAGTGTTTTCCCAACCTTGATCACTAAAATAAAAACTTTTTTTGTGATATTTTGTAATTACAATTTTATCCTGTGAGAACTGCGGAGAATTATTTCCGGAAAGTTTCCCTTGAAATGCAATCTGCCTGTTAATACAAATAAGTATAACGAAGTGCATAACGTATGCCTTTTCGGTATAACAGCGAAGGAACTTCTCATCTTATCATTACGATCTGTTCTCAAAAGATGTTTATGCTATCAAGAGGTCTATCACATGGATGGACATTTATGCAATTTAGATGAATTCATAAAAGTTTGTTTAAGAAATTTTTAGTGTTACATACATATGAACAAGCAAGATTAATAATTACGACAAATCAATAAACAAATTCTAATACTAAAAGGGTAAAGGTAGAAAATAGCAAATAAAGAACCTTGATTTTAAAAAGCTTTTATTTAAGCCATGTACTCAAAGGAATTAAATAAGTTTAGGATTTTATTAACGTAAAGCAATGCCAAATGCTAGAAAAATCATGAATATTTCACATTAGGAGTCCCTAATAAAATAAACAAACTTATTATCGTTATCGACGAATAAGATTTAATATTTTATGTTATATTGTTTGTAAGCTTGACGCGAGAGTTGTAAAGAAAAAACATGCTTCGGCAAGCACGTACCAACCAATCACTGTCCTATGAAATTAGTTGGATCTACTTTTATGAACCTTTCGTGCGACAAGCTTAATCATTATTTTGTGTTAGGTAAACTGAAGAATGTCCCTGTCGGCTGTGAGAAAGATCAACGTCAAAGACAAATTTGCATTCAGAAGAGGTAGTTCAAACTTCATGACAAGTTGCCAGACATTTCACCGTATAAAACAGTGATCAAATGTTGAAATCTACGCTTCACCAAACAATTTGACACTATATAACAATTTGTTAGTACTTCAAGAACAAAAGCAATAAAGCGAAAAACTCGAAGTTTATAATAAAACAATATTATATAGTCCAGTCGAACACACCTCAACTAACGGACAACATTACCTCTAATATCCAGCAAAATTGAAGCCCAAATCATGAAGTGCTCTATCATAGTTTCAGACATTTGTTTCTTTGTGGGTCTTTTAACGAGAATAGAACTCTCACAATTTCACTATTTTTCTTTTATTTTAATCTCATTAGAATCAGATTATAGAAATAATTATTACAAGAGACATTTCTACTAACGACAGGAGTGATATCTAATATTAAGGAATATAATTGGGCTGTTTTTTGCCATTCACAATAAAGAATTACACACATCCAGGTCTATTATCTCGTTTGTTTGTTTTTGTAAGGTAGTGAACATTAATATTTGCTTTCTGGAACACTCAACATGCGTGTTCTCCATTATACGGCATTAAGAAAGATTGCAACTTAAGAATTTTTGAAAGTTATTCTCGCTTGTGCTTTGAAAAGTAAGACAACTTTATTCATGTATTTTGGGTTCCTTGAGGAATCTTGTACCAATTATTCGTTGCAGCATTAATAGATCTTTGAGAATCTGTATCTATAATTTTACTAACCTTGCAATCATTGGCTGAGCTCTAGCCACGAGTTTTGGACCTGAATATGATTTTTAAATTATGGATTAATTAGAAAAAGAATTGGCAATATAAGATTTTAAAGGACCTACTTGACTAATCTTTATTAACTTGCACGTTTTGACTGCTTTCAAACATCAGGTGAATATAGTTCATAAAGAAATAAATTATTTAATTATCACGGCAACACGAACTGATAAACAAGGAAATTTTTCTACTTTATAAAATATTATTCTAAAGAAAAATTATAAATAATGTTTTCCCCTAATTAGCTATCAATTTAATATGATGCTGATAAATTATATTCATTATTTCAGAGATATGTTTTTAAATAATAACATTTTTAAGTGTAATGTTAACTGAATGTTGGTTTCATAATAAAGAAATATTATAAATAAAAATAATTCCGGTATTGCAAATGTGTTTCAAAAATATTTTATTTACTTTTAACTAAAACGTCCGATATTAGTTTCGATTTAGTTTGCGATTACTTTATATACCTCCTCTCTGCTCCACCTATAAGTGATCAAGGGATGTTTTCCGTCGTCCCCATGGTTTCTGTATCCTTACATAACATCAGAGGTGACCCTATTCAACGACGCAGAAAACTGGATTCGAATCTATTAGCAGTTTCGTTTTATTTGTTCCTAATATATAATCCTGATAAGATATAACCCTAATTAGCAGGACTGTTTTATTTTTACATATCACCCCCGTTCCACTTCTCTTGGAGGTAATTTCACTTATATGATATGAACATAGAATTAAAAGGCATCGGAAGTATTATATTTCCTCTCAGCAGCCCTCTCACCAGGAATATGATTATTCATCTGAGAATCCCCGAACTAAAAATTGGACACCGAAATCAGTTGTTTTCCATTATTTTTTAATGTCTCGCCCTTTTCACTCTTTAGTGTAGACAACCGTGCCCCCATGTGATCTGTTATTGACTACATTGGAAAAACATTTATTCAACTCAGAAACTCTGAAAACCATGAATCCGACGTAAATCAATCCTTTGCAATTATTTTTTCCTGTCACTCCCTTTATCACCCCCGTTTAAGGTCGCAAGGGGTGTCTTATTGCCATGGGTACTGAATTCAGAATTCAACGTTATCAGAAGTGTCACTATCTCAGTGACGCCGAAAACGTGACTCATTGATTTTATGTAATTTACGATATTTTTACTTGTCATCTCCTTCCATAGGGGTGAATGGGAACTGAATGTGTTATCGGAAGTGTTATTATGCGTTTAACCCATAGTTTCATCTCTAACATCGGACATTTTCCTTTAATTATACATTTCATCACTTTCCCACCCCTATCCAGTGGAACTATTTTTTTCTTGTGGAGTGTGATCGAGAACATAAGCGACATTGCGAATGTCAGTATTCATTTCTGCGACCCCAAGAATGATAAATTCAACACCAATATAAGCCGTTTTCCATATTTTTATTTGCCAACTTATTCCCATCTCTACCCAGGGGCTGGTAGGAGTGTGTCACGTACCATGTGTACCGATTGTAGTCTTAAGTGGCACAGGGTGTCCTCATTCATTTCAGCGTCTACGACAACTACGGTGTCAAAAGTAATATTAGGGGTTTTCATAATTTTTATTTCCCGTCTAGATGGGTGTATTTTTACCTATGAGAACTATTCGTGGACTTAGCAGCAGTGGGTGTGGAACTAATCCACTCAGGGGTCCTTTTGAAATCGTGTATTCTGTTTTAATATCGGTCGTTTCCTTTGATTTTTTCATGTCATCACTTTCCCACCCGTCCCCTAAGGATTTATACGAAGTGTGGGTGAAATTTCTGTAGTTATTGTGTACTAGACAAACATACATCCATTTATCGATGTGTTCCATTACATCAAGATTATCACAGCAGGCATTCATGACAATATAGCACAGCATTATATTGTACGTACAAGAACAATACACAAGTAAATAAATGTTCTTCAAAATATTTACCAACCAATTAGTAGCAACGTAAGTCCAATAATGGAAAATAATTGTTTGCCGCATAGTAAAATCTTATGGCAATTAGAAATGTAGATTGAAAGAAACTACGTTTTTCTTCTTTACAAAGATTCCCCACAATAATGGTCTTGAATGAGTAAGATAAACTAATTATTTCTGAATATTCATGATACATTATCGCATTTTAATAAATACCAATATTTAAATGCATACTATTTTCCTATCACTCATAATGAACCCTTTAAAAGAATGTTTATGCACACTCACTCATTATTGAACCTAGAAAATGAGAGGAATCATAACACACTCAAACTAAAAACATTTTTTAATGTAGTTAACTATGCTGCAAGTTTCCAAATTTATTGCACGGAATTTACTCTCTTAAAACAATTAAAACAAATTTATATTGTGGATAACAATTAAAGGCAATGTTCTTTCTCAAGAATCGCATCGAAATTTGAGTTTCTTGCTTTCCAGAATATTGAAGTCTTAAAAGAGAATTACTACTTGCGAAGTATTTTTCCAAAAATAACACAACACGATTAGAACAAAATCAGCAGAACCTACAAACACAAAAAAAGCATATATTTATGCTCTTCTTAAGATTTTTTTATTTTTACATTTGACGTTCAAGTAAATCCATTTAGACTATACAACCGAAACGACATTTGCCCCTCAGGTGACTAAGGGATAACCGTTCTTGCTCACCACCAAGTCACTCCTGGTTCAATTTCCGGCGTGGTCAGAAAATATTTGTAGCTTTTCCTATTAATGTCCCAGTTTGTATAGCTGTGACTACTGAAAAGCAAACCCCCCTCCTTCTATCCACTTCCTACAACTCCTAGTATAACTAACTCTTACTATTGCTAACTACTCATACTAACACCTCCGCAGTTTACCAAATTGTTGGTAAACCCAGTTAACCGGACCACCTACTAACGGTAGCGTTGCGACCCATCTCCAACCTCCTGTCATCCCATGTAGATAAACTTCAATAGCACGCTACATTTCCCATTTACAAATACGGCAATGTAAAACGGCATTCATCTTATAATTTTCCAACTGCAAAATCTTGTGGGCTAGAAATCGTCTCTCAAATGCCCTCTCGTCGTGACTTGGCGGATACTCTCGCAGAGAGGTCTGTGTAGTCGGCACCCCCACTTTGTTATAAAATGAAATAAACTATCATATAATTTTGTGCTAATTTTATCCGTTAATGAATAAGTTTGTGCTCATCCGGAAACCAGAAAAAAATCGAAAACAAAAGTGAGGGTGCTAGCGGAACGTTCACCTAGAACCTCCACCTAGTAAGAAATAAGACTTTTCTATAAAAGTCCTACGTTATAATTTTGTGCTAATTATGTGCGCTATAAAATAACTCTTTTCTTCGGAAAACTGTAAGAATTTCACCGATGTTCGATGCAGATGGAAATTCAAATGAAGAATCCGTCGAAATATTGACAGGTTCAGCCTGTTTTCAATGGGCCAAAGCGATTGACAATGAGGTGAAAACTCAACTAGAGTCTGGTGAAAATGTCAATGCATATACTAACAATAGTTTAGCAGACAAACTTGTCATGCATTGAAAGATGCTGCTAACGTGGACGTGTGTTGTTCGTGACCGATCTGGCTTCGGTAGAGTCCCGGCTTTACGCGCTCCTGTAGAATCTGATTTTAATGATTTGAAAAACCGGGCGTTTGAAGGCAGATTACCTTTAAGGGTTGATGTATTTCTACAAGAACACTTGAAGTACAACTACAACCGAAATTTGTGTAATATTATAAAAGAGAAGCAAATTATGACTAAGGAGCATTCTCTGGAATTATAGATGAAGAAAATCAGAACAACCCATTTCAGGTGTTTCTAATTCTTATAATAAAGAAGTATTTTTAACATTTTATCTCAGATAATACAGATTTCAGTACGTTGTTTAAAGTAAAGCTGTATTGTAATTATATATAGTCAACTGTAGTCGCATCTAATATAGATGTTTGTCCTCTATGCAAACTATCTGAAGAGGAAGGCAAAGAGCCGTGTGGAAGCAACAGAAGCAAGGACTGTAACATGGTAATTCACCTATTGCCAACTTGCTCAGTCCCCTTACAAGATGACGATGAAGAAGAAGAAGGATTTGGCCAGCGGAGACTTTCTATAACATGCGCAAAGTTCCGAAGTGGGCAAAGTCTCATTAGAAATTACAATGAGGTTGAATCATAGAAAGGACTAGGTGGAAAAAAGGCAATCTATGTAAAATATATAAATTCAAGGCTCAACCCAGAAAATTTCAATATGCATAAAAAGCTAAAAAATCCATTACTTTTAAATGGAAACATTTTGAGACTAAAAGCAATTGATATAGAAGAAAAACGTTGCATGGTTCTTAAGACCTGCGCTTTTGATAGTGTATTTCAGCTGTTATTGTTAGCTGAAATGGAAACTTCCTTCTCTACTGCTTTGCTGGACACTAGCACCGAATTTTTTTTCTGATAAATAGTGTTGCAAAGAAAGGTGTCACAGCTCATGCGTACGGTATCCGTGCGAAATTGCTATGTCGCCTAAGATCCACCGTGTGCACTGAGCAACCAGTCAACTGCATGAACATTGTATGTACGTACCAGCAATGTTGGGGATGTTGCAGCTGAAATTTATGTTGCAGCATGAAAACATATTCTGAATGCCCAACTGCATGCTATTTGGTTGAAAGTAACATGATGCATATTGAAATTCCTTATTCACTTTTATGTGGAAACAAAAATGAATTGGGCTTCAATCTTCTCCAGATCATGGGAGCGTCACTAGAAACAAAACTCTGTCAAAAATGGGGGTTAAAACATTGTGACAGGTAACGTGATTTAAAAATAATCAACGAAGTATTAAGTGTTCGCGTGCAAATATAATTTTATAAAGGTCTTTTGTTTTAGGTTCCTTCATTTACATTAGTGTAAATATCGACGTACGGTCATAAAAAAATAGAAGAAATTGATGTGCTTCTAAAACTGACGGAGATATCTACCAAGTCCTTCCATTTGATTGGTATTGTGGATTTCCAAAATCCCGGAACATCGCGTCACTTGTCTGAAGCAACCATCGGTCATTATAGGGCCATAGGTCGAAGACCGTACAATTCGTGACTATTAATGGATAACTGTTCTCTGAACTGCAAGACAGTTAGAAAAGACACTGAGGTATGCCCCCTGTATATTATATATAGAAGTTTGTAAATACATCATCATTTGGTTGCACATCTTAACAGAATTGTAAAAAACGAAAAATACATAGTAATAAGTACAAATTACCTGAATATTGTCTAATATTATTTCAACCCTCCACACTGTCCTTTTGATTCAACAAAACCTGAAGTAAAGGCAATTAAAACCACAACATACAGGAGACAATTCCCTACTTCGACAGAAAATGTAGACCAAACGAGAGTAATAGAACATAAAAACCTGTGCTTATAATGGGTCCAAATTGTATAGCCAAAAAGTTCATTTCTTTATGGTGAAGCTAAAATAAAAAAAATTAATGCGTGGAGGTGTTATATACACATCAAAATAACGCGTCCAAGTTGTATACTGCTTGTTTTCCAATAATAAAATGTGTATCCACGTGTATGCAGTGCTTCGTACACTGCAGACCAAATACTAAGAGGTCATTAAACGTATAAATCATCTACATTAAGCTAAAAAGCAATTGTAAAAGAATGGAAACTTAATTTTATTAACAAATTGGGAGAAATAGAAAACTGCGCGTTCAACAATAATTAATTCGGGTTTACAATTTTATGTTCGTAACGTTACTGCATATTTTGTCAACAAGAAAGACATTCAAGGCATTGTTTTTACTTTCCAATTAACCAGAATGTATTAGGAAAGTATTGTAATTGATTGGGAAAAAATTGAAATCTCTTCGGATCTTCATACATTGACTATGACGATGTCCGATATTGTACATGTGTGTGTTAAGAATTTTCTTCCCCCGATATCACGAAAAAATTGAAGCCTCGAAACCGAACTTGTGATTTGACTTTGAATGCCAAATTGGGAATAGAAGTTTGTTTCTCAAAACCTCGTACCGCTTTGTTTCACACACTGCGCTTCACTTCCGATTTTCTTCAAACTCAAATATTTGAAAATATGAATAGAAGTATTTTGATTGTTCTGCGAACAGATTGCTAAACCATATTTCTGACACTCGCACTTTTTTTAAATATACAGTAGACCCCCTCTTAACCAGCCTCGGGTTAACCGGCTGATCCCGTGGAACAGTTAGATTTCTTCCTTTCAGTGTATAATTGTTGGCAGGTAGTGTCTCAAATAACCTGTTGTGTTCAGCTTTCTGGGATATATAGCTGTCAAATATAGAGACAATAATTTACATAAATAAAATATACTAACACCCATTTCCACAAAAAAATCCTATTGTTTGATAAGTTTCTCTAACATTTGAAGAATTGATTTTTGGTTTCACTATTATAGGGAAAAGAAGATGGATTTATTACGTCATTTTGTGTTTATTCTTGAAGGACCTAATTCGCTTTATTTGGGAAAATAATTTAAAAGACAAGAATTTGATGTTTCTTTTGAATTTATATCTTTGAAATTTCTGTACATACTACGTCGTTGTAACTGACCGATTGACTTACTCATTCATCAACTCAGAAAAATAAGTATTATAGCCATGAACTTCTTGAGGGGTTGTTGGTCTTGTATATAAATAAATATATACAAGAACTTGAATATATAAAAAAAACTAACAACATATTTCGAATTTCTAAAATGCATGCATTGTTGTGGAATTTGCATTTTCAACTTCAGGTGGACGAATATCTCCTTGGTTGGTTCTTCTTAGCTCCATTATATAATGCAGAAAATTGTATTTAGAATAATCAAACCCAGAATAAAATTAAAAATTACTATAATTATTGTCAGATTCACAATTTTTTAAATCTAGGAATAATTAAGGTTTCTAACTAAAGAAAAATCAAATTATTTTAAAATATATTCTTATCGTATAATAAGCAATATACCGTTTACATTTATAAGTATATTTGTGTTCATAGGTTAACTCTTACTACCGTGAAGAGAATATAAATATGGGGTTGCAGTGTCAAGTGAAATCATACGTATAATTATTAATATTAAGCCACACGGAGACGACGACGGACGTTTCTAAGCGTTCCAGTATTCTTTGTCCAGCCCTGCGGGCTACCACCTGTATCACCTCAGAGTGACCCTCCGCACCGCCGGTAGATACGTTCAAATAAGTTAAACTGTGCCCGGGTGTAAATGTGCCGACCCGAATTCTTACAGTTTTCCGAAGAAAAGAGTTATTTTATAGCAAACACAATGAGCACATAATTAGCACAAAATTATAGCGTAAAAGTTTTAAAAGCCTTATTTCTTAATAGATGGGGGTACTAGGTGAACGTTCCGCTAGCACTCCCACTATTGTAATCGATTTTTTTGTTTTCAATACGAGCACTGAATTATTACTTAGAGCAATCACTGAGCACATAATTAGCACAAAATTATAGCGTAGAAGTTGTTTCCATATTTTAATTTCTTAATAGGCGAGGGTGCTAGGTGAACGTTCCGCCAGCGTCCCCAATTTTGTTTTCGATTTTTTCTGGTTTCCGAATGGGCACAAAATTATTCATAAGCGGACGAAGTTAGCGCATAATTAGCACAAAATTATAGAATAGTTATATCTTTGTTATAACAAAGTGGGGTTGCCAACTGAACAGACCTCTCGCAGAGGACGATTCCTTTGTCAGGTGAGATCTCCTCATTCGACTATTGAACAGCCGACTAAGTTAGTTGGCACAAATGAATACTTTCTTGAGAACAAGCAAACAGGCACCGAGCGTATCTCACGACATTAAAAGTCACATCTGAAAAGAAGCCTGAAGATTCGTTTCAAAAGCTACGCTCAGCTAATAAGAGATTCAAGTGTGTGACGTAACAACTGCCAAAACTAGTCTTAAGAATTGTGTATTGATCGAAGTTAAGGTGAGAATAATTTATAGAACGAATTTCAAGACTAGTATCACCTTATGTTAATCAGCCGAAACAGAGTATTAATAGGGGTCCCGGTCATTTATCTACCTTTTGTATATTGTGGATTTGTCGTTTTTACGTCGCAGCTCATGATCCCCTTGCGTGGTGCATCAGAGTAGTCAGTTGCTCACGATATTTAATTAGGAAGATTTGTGTGACGACATATTGACATGAAGGAAATATAAGGTTTAATTTATCATTGTATGAGGGACAATAACGTGATAAATACCTTACTGTTTTTGCAGCTAAATAAACTAGAGACCTCAAATACTTCTAAAATTATTAATTCTAGAAGAAAAGGGACGACTTGCTCACGTTAAAAATTGATTCAAAATGTTTTAAACCTATTAGAAAATTACTGGGTAGATTTTGTTTAACTTGAATATAATTTAACTATTAATTTGTTGTTGATGCCTAGTTCTCTTAATGGTAAAATATGAATGTATAGTGTCAAAGACACGTTGCAATTTTCTCCCCGTGACAACACTTTCAAATAAATTTTTAGTTCGGCGTATATTTAACAGTTATCATAACCACTTATTAACTTAGACTATGCGTAATAATTTTTCGTCTATTTTTATATTCATTGTTATCCAATTTTTATAAAAATTATCTTTGTTTCCGACAATTTTCCCATATTTTGTTTGTCCAAAAATGCGCAATATGAATTTAGATTAATATGATATTTAGCTTATAAAACTATTTTCGCCACAGGCAAAATTTCGTCTTGAAACAAATGTACGGGTTGTCCACCCATGGAGGAGGCACTGTTGCGCCACTCGTTGCCGTTTCAGATGTTGCGGGTACGGCAAAAACCTATTCATGTCATTGTCAAATTGCCGATTACATTTCATTCAGTAAATATATTAATTGAAAGCTCAAACACAATGGTTTCAATGGTAAGCTGGGGTAATGCATAATTGGAACTTCATTTCAGCTCTCATTACCTGTGTTTGCAAAAAGCGGCATTGCGTTCCCCAATAATACATCTATTTGTGTTTCGCGAATACTGATAATAAGAAATTCGTAGTTTTGCTAGTTTGTAAATTACGAATCGTCAAATCGAACGTGTGAGGTTTTGTTAGTATTTTTACTGAGCGAAAACGTAATTGAAATGCTTTCATTGAACAATCTTCAATAGACAGAAAATTGACATTAAACAACAGATTGTGAGAGTAGTAAACGAAGATGATTTCGTTTTAGCAACAACGGTTCTTTCCTAGACAAATCCAAACCTGTTGAGCTAACGATTAGTCTGGACGATAGAGTAGAAATCTTGTTCAAATTTAGTCGTTGAATGAATTTTTTTTTAAAAGATACGTTTCTTATTGAGAATGATTTTCCATTGATCAACCCAGAAGTTCTTACAGGGGGAAGGGTGAAATTATAAGTAGAAAATACAAAGAATGGTGAAACAGATTCGTACCTCCAATATACAAATTAATGCATAATCCATAATAAAAAACAATAACATGATAATAGAAGATGGAGCAAGCGTACGGATAAAAGTACAATTGAGATGCGATGTAAATTTAATTTCACATTACATTTCTTTAGTATAAAGAATTGTAGTATTATGTAATGTTACTGACACAATTTGAGAAAACATGGAAGGGAAATCTGTTTCGTATAGGAGGATGTATTGGACTAACGGTTCCTAAGTGATAGAAAGGGGGTTCAGTTACTGAAAGGAGGTTTGTGAAAGAGTTATGAGCTATCTTAATAACGTAATTTAAAATTGTCTCTACATTTAGGTCTTTATGCAACGTTGTTTTTCTTACGAGTCAGGGTGCAATTTTGTTTTGAAAAGTTTGAAGTTTTTCTTATAGTAGAAGGAGCAGCACTACACCAAACTGGACAGGAATATAATAATTGGGGGTAATGTTGTTTAATATAGTATAATTGTGTAGCACAGTCCGAGAGTTGAGTGATGGTTCATCAAGGGTGGAAGTTTGTATTGGGTCTGATTGCACGATTTATTTCGGCATTGACATGTTCTTTCCACGTAAGTCTGGTATCTATTTCAATACCAAAATATTTTACCTTTGAGGTGGGTGGAGACAATTGATAAATTTCTGTCAATGAGAGAGAAGGTACTGTGGGAACCATAGCTTGAAGATTTTGGCGGCAGTTTTCGCAGGATTGCGTTGAATTTTCCATAAATTGACTCTCGATGTGTAAAATACTATGTCGTCCGCAAGGAGAGAAGTATGAATATTGTTTGAAACAGAAAGATCTGCCGTAAATATGTTAAATAAAAGATGGGATAATGGAGAACTTGCCTTAATTTATTGCGGGGTAAATAGAGCATTATTCACTGTAACTGAAAATGCACGGTTTGAGAGAAAGCTCTTCTTAGTGTCAATAAAATATTTCTACGTCCCTGCTTGTCTTAGTTTAAATAACAAACCCTCGTGCCTGACTATCAATAGCTTGGGTTATGCCTAGAAATACTGCTATTGTGAATTTTTTGTTCTGAAACCTCGATGGATAAATTCAGTTAAACAAACTAGTTGGTGACTTGGGATGTGTTTCTCAATAAAAGGTTTGGAATAATTTTCGCTTTGTATATATGATGCTTTAGTCGTTTCAGAATGAGTTTTTCGACTATTATCGATAGAATTGAAAGTCAGATAATAGGTCTAATATTTGAAGAGTGTAATGAATTTTTCTGAGATTTTAATATGGGAATAATTATAGATTATCTTGACCTTATTGGATTGACGATGGAAGTGTAAACTTCTGAAGTTAATAAATAAATCTTTTTGCGTGAGGCACCTCGTAATTCGAAGAATTCAGATAGGATGATATTGTGTGATCAGTAGAGCTTATCGTCTGGTGCGGATTGCTTCAAACTTTTCAAAATAAGCTAGTAATTTTGACTTTTCAATCGTAGTTTCAGCTGATTTGTTGTTTCGATGAAGAGGGGGACTGATGTTGTTTCCATTCTGGGTTATCTCTCGGAGAGACATATTTGTTGTAAGATTGCAGATAATGATTTTGAAGGACCTCACGCACTCCACATTTTAGACGATTAAGTTCGCTTTTGAGATTTGGTATTCTGTATTTCATCCATCTCCTTGTTATGGTTTTGTCATTGATAAGTGATTTATTTATCAGGAATTGGCTGTCTCCCATTAGGACGTTCATCGGATTCTTGAATCATAGAAGAACGCTTTTCTGATTTCGTTTGACTGTTTGTTGAAATACTGTTTTGTGTATCATAGAAACTTGAAATTTCGAAAGGGGAGGAGGATTGAATTTAAATAACATTGGAATTTATTCCAGTTAGCTAAAGATATATTTATCTTTGTGTTATCATTGTTAGAAAACAAAATATTTGGCGTGATATTTCCTGTTCGGGATTATAATTGGAGTGTAGCTCGTACAAGGAAAATAAATGGAATGTGAATTGGAGTCCTTTCATATAAGGCGACCGGTCTCGGATACCCGTCTCGGGGACTCGTCACTGTGGCGTTTCACACTTGGTGACCGCTTTTGGAGACAAGAAACTGATATTGTGATTATGTCTTTATATTGCACAGAGAATTTGAAAAGGCGCATCGGCGCGCCAGGGCATGGGGAACCAACTATAACGCCCGATCTGGAGGAGCCAATGAAAACGCTTCAGTCCAGAGATAACATGACTCGATATGGCGCACTTCGCTTATCTGACTACTCGATGTTTCATTTTGTCCCGGCGACACGTTCTCGTGGGCGACTCGAAAGACCGGTCGCAGAGCCAGCGTACTCGAGTCTGTGAAAGCATCGCGACGACTCCATTTAATACCATGTACAACTGACTGAAAGGAGCGACGTGTCGCTGAGACCGGACGCCTAGTGTGAAACGGCTCGCAGTTACTGCCATATCTAGTATATCAGATAAGGCATTGGAGTTCGATGGAAAGAACGCCTATTGGGGTTGGGGTTCTATGGAAAGAATGAATTAATGTGGCCTAATATTGCATGGCTTCTGTTAAGCCACAGGACCAAGTTTATCAAAATTAGTGAAAATTATTTAATAATTGAGGAAACATAGTGCGTATGTTAGACATATCTACCACAACCGTTGCGTGTGGCGATGATGGAAGGTTTGAAACATTATTCATGATTTGCAACACTGTTTTTTTAGGGTAAACAGTGAAGATACCACAAGAATAAACTACAAAATCTCTAAATTTCCATGGTACTACGAGGAGACAATAGTACCTCGTTGTGCCATGTAAATTTCTGCGAACGAAACCAAAGGTAATGAATAAAGCGGTAGTGATATCGCCTGGACTTCCTCTTTTGTTTTGTTCAAAGAGATTATATGTTAACAATGGCCATTAACTTCTGTTTTTTTTCTGTTCCATTACTTGCATGTTAAGCTATATGTTGTGATAACATGACACTTGCTTTACAAATTTTCGCCTTTCTTTTCAACTTTACTTAAGAATAAAAAAGTATGAATAGATTTAAAAAATCATATTTCATTGAACTGTAATAATATCTCATTTTATTGTCATTTCCTATTTCATTGAACAAGTAATAATATATCATCAGGCATTTCTTGTTATCTTAAAGGTACTGAGTTATAATGATCGGAAGGATTCGGTGATAATAAATTTTCAAAATTTGCCAAGTGTTTTTCGAACATTTTGGAGATTTCTGCCCTTTTTATTAATAAATAAACAAATTTATTGTCAAAAAAGCAGTACAAACTGCGTATGACCACGTGGAGGACAATAAACTAATTTACTCTCCGGAAGCAAGCAAGGGACCATCCCATCAATTCCGGTCAAGGGCCCTAAGGCAGAGGCGGATTCAAAAATGTCAGCAAAAGTTTCTAGATAAGATGAAAAGTTAGTTGCGAGTTATAATACTAACAGAATGTCAATATGTTTGTAATTTAACGCAAAAAATTTACATGTATAAGTTATTATCGAACTATAGATTATTCTGAGTATAGTGTTTAAAAATCATAAGAATTGAAATAACACTAAATTCACGATTTAGTGTTACAATAAACACGCCCCTAGACAAAACCTAGAAAACCTGTATAATAAATCCGCCTCTACCTGAAGGAAAACCGGAGCAAAACCCGGGCCAGGATGGGGCTACAGAATTAATGTACACAACCGTGCCAAAGTTGAGTACACATAAAACTAAATTAATATGAGCCATAAGACAACACAGTCATGCAAGAGAATAGTTTTTGAAATTGTTATAAGTTATTTAAAAAATACTGCAGCCATGGCATGATAAAGTACAATACGGATTTAACTTTTATTAAAATCAATAAATTCTTTTACAGTGTAGAAGCACTGGTGCAGGAGGTAGTTTTTAACCGCGGATTTTAATTAATGTCTTTATTTAGTCTTTATTTATTTAATTAATTAATGTCTTTATTTAGAGGCAAAGTTTCAACATATGTAATCATCTACTTTTACATGGTATATATATTCAGCTAGCATTTCTCATTTACCTATTTTTTATTTCGAACTTACATATTAGAATAAATTTATTAGATTGAACATAAAATAAAACATATTAGAAGGAATATTTATATCACCAAATGTTTTTTAAACTTTTTTTCTAATGACACATGAATTTCTATTTTTAAATATACGAAATGCACCAACGTAACAAAACTAAAAGTTTTTGAATTATAACAAAATTATAAGCACTGTATTCATTTCATCAAATATACTTGATTCTATTGATGCAATGATGCAAGAAAATCGTGTGTGTGCCTTGAGCAAAATGTGGATCCTATTCAACATTATTGGACATCAATTAGATCATTTTCATATTTACTATATATTTCTTCTTTTCAAATATTATTTGAAGGAATTTAACTATTTCTTCTAATTTTTATGCCATAACATACAAGAGTAATCAACAGAATGTGAAAAATTGCAATTAATATTATATTTTTTGTGGACCGTCGAAATTTATTCATGTGCCACCGGTTAGCAACCGCTGATGTAATGTCTTGGAATGTAAATTTTTTTCAGATTGAGATAAAATACCGAGAGAATCTGGTATAATCCCTTATTTGAAATATTTGTA
Organism: Laupala kohalensis; assembly: GCA_002313205.1. Classification (NCBI taxonomy): domain Eukaryota; kingdom Metazoa; phylum Arthropoda; class Insecta; order Orthoptera; family Trigonidiidae; genus Laupala; species Laupala kohalensis. The sequence continues at coordinate 988,728 of NNCF01126580.1, read as the reverse complement.
TTGAATTCAAAAGTAAGAAAAGTATCGGATTACAATTTGAATATTTAAATATTTTAAAAAATATCAGGAAAAGACATAAGGGATTTTTATTAACAAATCTAATTTTAAAAATGTTTCTTTTTTGTCTGACTTTGAACCATTTTGCAAAGTTTAATGCATATTTCAGGCCATAGAAAACTTGATGCAAAGAACAATTTCTCATCACACATTTGACAACTCATGACAAATATGTTCATGAATATTTTCTTTATCATTTCATATAAGGTAAGCCCGGGAGCATTTTTTAGTTATTAGTTATAGCTGTAGTTAGCTATGGTGACGGTAATAGACACACTAGAGTTCTCCACTTGAGTTGATACCGATCTCCACACTATTTGACCCTACAAATATAAAGAAATTATTTTTTATTGGATGCACAACAATCCTTCAATCAAATTACTTCAAGTTTGGCATATAGTAGTATTCCATTTTTTTAGACGTATGGAACAAATCGTAATCTTTGTATGAAAGTTAATTTCAAATCGTAAAACCGAGGACATAAAACCATTTATCTGTAAGAAGTTTACATACCTCGGATGTTATTAAAACATTGCTCAAATATTTTCTAGTACATGAAGTGAAGTATAGTATGTATAAAATGTGCGACTGGGAAAAGGGCATTTTTCGAAGCTTCCTCCAATAAAATTGTGTCTAGTAATCATAACATTTGAATTAAAAAATCGAATACAGACGTGCATACTTATTTGAGTCATTCCCTGATTGGCAATGGCAATTCCCACTGTGTATGAAGCATTGTTAGCAACCGCGTATATGAATTATTCATAATTACCTGGATAATGATATCTACATATTCCTACAAGATCTTGAATAGAATTGTACTCAACACAGATTAAGCTATCTATTTTTCCCCAAAAAATAAAAGGTATCATTTTAGAAAAGGAAGAGAATAACAACTTCATGAACCTGGGGTAGGGATTTATTTCAATTTATGTGTGTCTAAATACTATTTTAATCTAAAATGTTCATTAATAAATTCGTTCATGAATTTCGAAAGATTGGATCATGATATCTTCATAATATAGTTTGATACCTTATTTTGGATGTAATGAGATTCAAGCCACTAGGTCATTTCTTACCAGAGTACGTAAAGGGAGAGTATAACCAACACGTGCTTAATGCGGATTGGCTGCGTAATGTTAGGGTAACTTTTTCGTTCCAGTGAGGAAAGAGGAAAAGATAGTTGACGGAAAACATTACGACAAGTTGCTAGTGTTTCGCACAATTTTAACCAATTCATTCGTAATAGCATTCGTTACTCGATGTACAATTTTTCATTGTACTAGAATTGAATCTTTCAAATTTTCACTCGGAAAAAGTGACGTTCCGACTGTTTGTATATTCTCTCTCGAAGTATTTTGGCTCTTACACCTAACCACATTTTGTAGGGGACGGAAAAAGTTAGGTTTCTGGGGAATCCGTAGGTAAGAAACCGACATTTGTGGGTTGACCAGACTAATCCCCTGCTGTAAACCCCACCGAATTTGGCCGAGCGAGAAATCAAATTCATGCACAATTTTTTAGCAGTGTTGAGAGAGAATATGCTCGATTCTTAAGACTGAGTGTGTCAGACTCATTGAATCGAGATTCTGTCGTCCATCCTAAGTTGAGTAACCTTTGAGGTGGAGTATTGACATAAAAAAGTGAGAACCTGTACGTAAATGCCAGGCATATATGAATGTTGCTAGTTAAAGTAACGATCATTATTGAAAATTGTAATGTGTATTGAGATAATTGACTCAATACAAATTGAGTTTATAAGTCAAATAATATCAAAGTTGTAGTTCGCTTATAAACAGAATCTCGAAGTTTTCATTCTGGGATTTTATTTGTGGAAGTCATTCAAGACTTGTGACGAGAGGATATTTTTTTATGCGCACCTTGTGCGTGAGAGAAGGGTAGAGACTAGCGCGCGGCGCTGGAACTCACACGCACTTGCGTGTGCATCGATCGCCATGGACACGTTCCCCACCCCTCCTACCAACGTCATCCCTTGCGTCGCACCGCGCCGCATTGTGCTATCCAACTCTCCCGCCGCACTGATGCCACCGACATCCCCTCTCTCTCGCTCGCTCGCTCTCCGTACTATCGCGTCTGCTGTTGCGTTTTCGGCACGACCTCAACCACTGGATTCGCCATTCTGCTAGGGATCTGCAGTGTAAAACTCGAAGAAAAAAAGAAGTCGCTTGCGTCACATCTGGTGGCACTGCTCTTCACTTTTCATTACACATTTGCTTTATTGCATGTCTTATTTTACGATGTGGCGAGATTCAGGCCATCAGGCCTGCTCTTCCACCATATTATTTGAATGAATGAATGAGTGAGTGAGTGAGTGAGTGAATGAATGAATTGGGAAGAACATATGTTGGATTCATCGGGTAGTCCAAGGTACCGAACCGACATTGGTCTGGAAGTAGCTGAAGGAAATCCCAGCTGAAAAACTCACTCAGCCCTGACAATCATCATTAGTCAACAATATTTCCTTTATTTATCTACAACCGATTCAGCTTTTTAATGCGTACGAAATCTATTAGTTTTAAAAAACAAGCAACCAACTTTCCTAAAATTCAGTGTACTGTCTGTGTTTTGAGATTGTTGTAAGAGATTTGTCAAAATGACGTGATATCGTTGATTTCCTTGTTTACGAAGTGTAAGTAATCTGATCAAATTTGTTTGCCTTCTTTAAATTCTTCAAGGATCTAGAGCAGATCCTCACAACTTTTAAGGGCCTAGTTCGGGTATAACGTGTCAGTCCTTTAAAATTTGAGTCGATCTGATAATTGAGGTAGACGGCTGTCAGTCGGGCAGTCAGTAATCAGATACCTCTTAAGACCGCCAGGGAATTCATCAAAACCAATTACTTCTGGAGCATCGAACCCAGACCCCTAAGTTTCTCGTGTAGGTTGATGAAGTCGTATGGTGTATGGTGTGGTCGTACGAAGGTGTGATACGTATCACTCCGACTTACAACAGAAGCGATAAACTTCGATTCAGCAATCTGGATTATATCTGAGACGTTCTTCGTCCAATGTATATCACGACAGTTAGTGAGTAAACCCAAGTAGATCCGTGCCACGGTAACAATCGTTATCGTGCTCCATAGTTGGCCGCGACGAGAATAAAAATATCATACAATCGATACGATNATATATATATATATTAAGAATTCGACGTTAGCGCTGACATGGTATACTAATTTATACATATTTCACTAGCCAAAAGATATCATTTCTATTTTTCTGCTTAAATAAAATTATAAATCGATTTCTGGACTTTTTGGTGTTTCATTTTTAAATGACTGAAATGAAAATAATTCGTGAGTTTGCCTGAATGACTGACTTTTCGGTTTTCGTATATTCACGTTGTTTATTCATGTATCTAAGAACAGGTTTCTGGGTTTTACGATATTTCGATGTTAATGAGTGAAAATCTGTACACATGTTTATAGGAGTCAGTCGTTAGTGTTCCTTGTGTCTTAAAAAGGTTCACTTTGAAAGCAATTTTTAAATTCCGGTTTCAAATGTATAAATTCGAGTAAAACTTTTCCCTGTCCGAAATTCCGCATCATATTACCAACGAATTAAGATATGATGGATGTTGTATGTAAACGTTCTAATCTAAATTGTTACGAATGATAAACCGTATCATAACAGCTAAAACAATCGTGCGAAACCGGTCATGGTAGGTTAGGGAGAAAGTTTGAGTATGAATTTACTTATTTCAGAGGTTAAAATCTGCATACGGGTTAGTCGAGGACATTTTCGAAATATATTGTGACAAATTATATAATTTTTTAAATTATTTGGTCAGATTTTCTATGAATTATACTCATTGTAGGCTTCTTAATATATATTTTCTGGAATTTTTATATTGCTAAACATTATATATGTTGAGTTGAATGAACAATACTCAATATTTTTAAATCTAGTTTTATTTAATAATGATTTAAGAATTTATGAATTAGTTAGGATTTGAGTCACTGTTCAGTGGATTTATTGCAGTATTTTCCAAAGAAATTGTTTTCCCCTAAAAGTAGCTTGTAGGACCTATTCCAAGCTTGGAACAATAGCATATAGTTTTGTGATTGGAGAAATGAATGCCGGACAGATGCGCTTACGGGCATTTGTGGTCAGTAATAATTTCTGGATATGTACAGTCTGGTAATCTCGTGGCAACCAACCAAGGAATAGCGGCGATATCAGGAGAATTCAGCCAGATACTTGCAGTATCTTTCTAATTTTCATACATGGGTGAGTCATTATTTGGAAATGTGGATATTCGTGTCTCAGACGAAATTTAATTTTATCGAAAAATGTTCGTTTTACAAAAATTATGCAGTTTAATATTCTCATAAGTATTTCATTAATGTGGACCATATCCCAATCCATTACCATTATCAGTTATTCAATTATCTTCATTTCACATTGCATCACCTTATTCTTCAAATCAAGTTGTCACCTTTGGAAAACCTAATACAACCTGTATACAGGAATAATGAGGTATGTTGAGGAAACAATGATATGACCTTCCACAATTTCAAGTAATATGTTTCATTACAAAACAGACATGTTTTGGGAAGCTTTTCCCATCCTCAGTGTTCTACATTAATAAAGAAAATAAATATACAAAAAATCTAAAAAATACAGTATACGATTTATAAATGAATACAGCTAAACATAGAGAAATGGAAATATTTTAAAATGCAATATAATAAATTTACCCAAGTAAGATAATAGTTATTTTACCCAAGTAATTATCCCTCAGTCTCTGTTTACACTTCATTCCATCGATGTTTTTTAATGCTGAAAAAAGAAGCATTTCTAGTTAACCTATCCTTAGTAATATCCGTTAAGAAAAGAAAAAAGGATTATAAAATCAACATTAAAAATCGCTTGAAATTTACCTTACGTTTTTGGCTAAATTCTGAAAATGATCCATATAGGACAACTGTCTATGACCATTCTAAATAGAAAGCATATTGTGAAGAGCATGGTATCTTTTCAATTTGTCACATAACACTCCATTAACAGAAGGAAGTGCCCATAGGAATTTTTTACAATAAATTTCTCTGTAATTTTTAATACTATTTTAGTTTATGACAAGTTGATGGAATATGCGTTAAACAATTAATTTAAAAAGTATGTTGTGAGATATTCATGGAAATGTTCTTTTTAAGATCTCTGTAATGTTTTAAAAATTTGAATTCGGCCGTTATGTCTGTCTGAAGAGTCCCTCTCACTGTATCTCACTCTTGACTGACTCAGTTCTGAATTTCGTGCTGCGAATGTTACGAATTTCTTTAAGGATTACATCAATTTCTTTAAGATGTTTCGAAAGAAGGTATACGTTGTCATTTTTTTAAAATTCACCCCAAAGGTACGAGTATTTTAAAATTTGGGACACTACTGAATTGTTTTTGTTTATACAAATTATGTCCCTTAATTGTAGGTATTATCCAATTTCTCTATGATATTTAACTTTGATTCGTACCATAGTAAGTGACATATCGCTTTGCAAATATTGAAAATCTCGAAAAAGTGTTCTATTAGTGAAGTATTCACATCCTACGCGGTAAATCGCAATTCTTTGTGGTAAAATACAATCATGTATCATTCCCTTCCATTTTCCGGAGTAAGTCAAGGGAAAATATAATGTAATGTTGCCTTGTATGAAACTTAGTTATGATAAAAATAAAGATAAGAATTGAACATTAGAATTGGATTGTTACTTTTTCTAAATCTGCTTGAATAGAAAATTAAAAATAAAAACCAATTATAACTCTTAGCAAAATATCGCGGCCAAGTTGGGTCAATTACTGACAATCCCCGTACTATGATCGTTAGCTTTCTTACTTCCTTGCCAAAGAGGAAGTTTAAGCAAAAATGGCTTGGTCAAACCACATTAAACACGGGTTTTAACTATTCTTTCCTTGATGTACTCTGCCAGCTTCTTGCGATCCTCCGTTCATCAGTGAAGTGAGGTGTCGCTCCAGCCTCCGATTCCAGCCGACTAGGCGCCTCATTTTCTTTGCAGCCTGTCGCTACCATAGGCTCCAAACCATAGCTTCCCTTAATTAACTTCTTTATTAACTTTCGTCAGCGATTTTGTTTTCCTAAGAGTCGCCGATTTGGCGCCTAGTGTATCTCAGGACTTATGGAATTACTAATAGAGGATTTAACTACAAACACTGTATATGCGCATGCATAGCCTCATGTGTCGTTTCACGATTCAGCGTTCAACCAGCTGTTTTATCAACATGTTAAAGTTGTATCGACATTTATCAATTAACCATCACGGTGTTGTTCGAACGAAGTGAATTTGAGGTGACATTAGCGATCGAATACGAGGCATATAGGGGTTCAAATAACACCATTATATTTGGTTCCAAGTATCATGAACAGTTTCACCGTGGATATGTTCGAAACCTGAAGAGAAGTACTCATCAAAAGAGAATCAACGTTAAGTACAAGAATGTATCTGCGGTAATCTAAGAATGATGACAGTAGATCCATGACCACCTTAGACAATGTGGCCGTAGTAGACCTCCATAGAAGCGGGGTTCTCCTGAATGGCAGACGAACTCATTCATCAACGCAGAGCTTAAACTAGAAGCATGATAATCGGGCAGTATGTCCCTTTTGTAACGTAAGCTCCCACTAAGAAAAGAGTTTTTGATATTTCTGTTTCCAAATGGTTCAAATCTGAATCATCGAATTTCACTATTTTGATTATTAATTTTCTTTTGTATGCAAAAATTGTTGATTAAATATAGCTACGCGTCTTTGGGTTTTTCGATTATTTTAAATGAATGCAGAGGGGTAGAATGTTTTCACGCTAACGGCGTAGTATCTATTATAACCATATCCCACAAACTAAGATATTATCTCGAATTTTGTTTCTAAATTTTGTTAAATCAAATATCTAAAAACCTATTTCTGTAAATATCCATGTTTAACTTTTTAATGAGTAAAAAGTAGTACTCAATCATATTTGGTATATTACCTCGAATGACAAACACATTAATCAAAGTAGAAAGAAAATTCCTAAGGACAGGAAGTGAAAATTTGACAGGATGTTTTTTATATATTGTAGAATATCACTAAGAAAGAAATTTACGAATTTCTGAAGTTTAAAATATGAATTACAATGAAACGTTTTTTTTTCTTCTTCGGATTTTCATTGAGTACCGCAAGTAAATAAATATATCACCATGGTATTTGAAAGTAAACGTACTGCTTTTACAAGCATTTATTTAACTTCACTTAGTATGTTTGGGCCAAATCTTGCAACAGAATTTTAAAACAGTTGCCCTCAACCGATTGAACTGAAATTTGGCACACGTATACCAACAAATCTCCATAGTTTAAAAAAATCTTGTTGTGCGAATCGTAAATAAAATACATACTTCGGTAAGTACCCGTTACTGCCCAATGAATTAATTGGTATCTACTTTTATGAACATTTCGCGTTACAAGCTTTTCGAAAACAAATAATTCAACGTAAAATATTAAAACATTTTCAGCGATAAAAATAGAAAGTGCGTTTATTTTTATTAGGGTCCGGTAATGTGAAATATGTATGGAGGTATTAGCATTTGATATTGCATTACTTTAATAAAAATCTTAACTTACCGTATTCGCTTTAGTAAAAGTTATCATTCGCATAAGAGCATGGTTTTAAAAAATTCTTATTTATTCTCTGTACTAAGTTTTAACGTAGGGAACCCATATCACACCAACAATAACTCTTGTATGTAGCCGGACAGCATCTGCTACTTGTGTATAATTCAGCAAAGCAGATAAATATTTAGGTGTGCATTTTTGTGCCAATGTAATTTTTGCTTCAAAGCAATATTTCATTATATTATTGCTACACATACTCTACCTTTTTTGTCTTCTAGTGGTGCCATGTTTTGCGACTTCCTTTGATATTGAATTTACTTGATTTTATGTTACACGACTGAATGCAATTTTTGTCTGTTTAAGATGTGGATCAAATTTACGGGACATTATTAGAGAAAACGAGAAATTATTATTCTGTATTAGCTTTAAATCATTTATTTTAGATCTCATGTTCATTAATTAATATCAATTGTTTAGCCACTGTGAACAAACAAAAAACGTAGGTGTCTTCATAATGTGTTAGAGCTGTGAGGATATTCCATTTTAATGTTTAATTATGAAGGTGTAAATTGAATCTCTTAAAATAATATGTCTTCGCCAGCGCAGGATACCCTTTTGATTTTTTTGTTAAAAACTAAAAACTTTTGCTAGAAATACGAGAGGTAGAAAAGATCTGATAAACGTATTTTCCAAAAAAAATATTATTTAACTCTCTTTAAGTTACTTTAATATTTCTGACCGATTTTTCCTTACTTTCATGGTGAGCATCTCAATATACAGATATTCACTTTCTGCGATTACTTTGTGGTATTTTCTGGAATATTAAAATTTCGACTTCCACCATCAGAGAGGAGAATGTTTAAAGTATGTCACAGTTGTCTTATTTTATTACTGTAAAAAAAAATTTGTTCAATTTTTCAGCCGATGGTGCATGTTGGTAATTAAAATGAGAACTGAGGATACTGTATTGAATCTCTTTTTTGGAGTTTCAATTATATGTTTCAATAAAGTTCTAAAAAACTTCCTTTAAGAACTCTTCTTGGTATATTACCATGTAAATGTTTATTTTATCTAAATTAGTGTTGCATTCTTGAGTACTGGTCAGCTCTACAAAATTAACATGTCAACGTCTCGGACAATTATTTGTCCAAGATATTTATGTACGTTTGTAATATATGACCAGCATTGCTGTATATGATTTCAGCTCATATGGATGTTTCTTCATGTACTGAATATGTTTCTGAATATTTTAGTCTCTGTTCATTCTAAATGAACCCTGCAGATGAACTGTAAGACATATGTTATGAACTTTGCACACGAAGATTAATGAGGCAGTCGTAGGTGTGGCCTCAATATATTCCATCAACAATAGCGATAGGTAATAAAATAGAGGAAACTACATATATGAACGTAAGTCAGAACTAGGAACGCATTTCGTTAGGACCGGATGTTATTTTTACTTAAACTTGTTTTATTTCGGTTGGAATTTAAAAACAGTTAATGAGCATCTCTCGCGACCCATTAGATAATATCACTTTTCACGTATACAAATTATAAAACAAAGTCACTTTCATGTCTGTCCGTCTGTTCTCTTTGTTTGTTCTCTTAAAACTCGAGAACCACTCATCCAGATTCTTTCTTAATTCATAGATATGTTCTCTAACAATATTTTCATAAACTTCGGTAGAAATAACGATAATAGACTAATAAGTCGGATGAAAAATTAATCTTCGGTAACTTATATTCCCTTGCACTGCATAAACGGTTAGAGGTAAGTGACAACTATACATGGCAATGTTGTTCGCCTCAATGAGTTCTACAAATGAAGTCTGCGACAGCTTATATCTTTCTTCAAAGGTTAACCGAAATTATCGAAAAAGGGTTATTAAAAATACTTCAACTTAAGAAAGTAATGTAAGTTGGTAAAAATAAAGCCTCATCAAATTAAATGTATTCTGGTTTTGCGCATTTAAGAAAATAGGATTAAAACTGTTTTTAAATTGTAAAATTTGGACGAACAGTTTAGATTTTACAAGCGTTTTAATTTACAGACATCCACCGCCGCGCCGTATGCCTCGGACAAGCATTCAACTGGCGCGCCACCCGGCGATAGAGGTCCTCCACTTGAAGCAAACGTTTTAGACTTGCCATTTTCGACTAATCAGTATAAAGATGAGTTAGTGTAACATAATAAAAAAAACACGGGCGAGGGTGGGGCGGGTTGCTTGTAATGAAAAAATCACTTTTGCTGTAATTATTTGGATATCGTGTGCATTACCTAAGAATTTTCTGAGGTGCTTTAATACCCTCAATAGAAAATACTATGGATATAAACGAATTGTGTTGAAGTTATTTATCTCTCTATGATAACAAACGTAGTAAGCATGTAAAATACATTTTTTTCCGTTTTTGATGAAGAATATAAATAGTTACTTTCTTGAGAGTCTGCTGTGTCACTTTACTCTTGCTCTTATCAACAACTTGCTTAAATTTTCAACTGAAGCAACCCCCTCTTATTACAAATTTGTGCTCTGAGCATATAGTGTGTTAAATCCAAAATTACTTTTTTGAGAGAAACGTTTATAGTTTCCATAACACGATGTACACACATCAATTATCGATTATTTATTACTAATATAAGTGAAACATACATTAATATTACTGTTTAGAAATGGAATGCGACTTAACTTATTTACACACATGTATATTTCAGAATACTACTATAGCGTTAATTTGACCGACTTTCGACTAAATACATCTTACCTGCAGAGCTCAAAACTATGATCCCCTACAAATGGGACATAAAACTCTACACTCGGAAAAACATTTTTACAGAATAATGAATCATATGAAGTCGTAAGCGAAAAAGGTTAAATAAAATAGCTGAACGGAATAGAAAAAAATATAGGAATAATTAATCTGAAAATGATTAAGTTTACTTGACATGTAGGGACGCATTTTAATGAATTAATTTCTTATGAAATTCTTGCATAACAAAGTAATATATCCGGACACTGCAAAGGAATTGGATGAATACTTTATGTTCGGTTTTCATGTCTTTCCCTCCTAAATTGGATAATCGTATCATTGTAACAAATTTGAAGTTCAAGGTAGTGACTCAGTATTTTTGTCCAATCCATCCCTTCAACAATTTTCTAATAAGACTAAAAATGGCGATGTAAAGAGAACACGAACAAACGGGTGATTTATAAATACTCAATAGGCAGATTTTTCTTAAGAGTTCATAGAACTATGTAGTGAGCACGATGAAGCAATACATTCTCAATAGTTATGTTTAATTTTGCGTTTAGGTCATTGAATAAAAACTCCTATTCACGGTAGGCTAACGTTTCGCCAAACACAAGAATGTCATGTTCATATATTTCACGTAAGTTCAATGGAATTTTCGTTTATTGAATTTTCTAGAGATATTTATTTGTGCAATATTTGACTCTGTTAACCCGAACTTTCATTATCCAACTTTTATAACATCTAGTGGCCATCCATTCCTATGACGCTTTACTGTCAATCGTCACATCTATTTTAGCGACCATTAAGAGTTTTGGCTCTTCATCAGTTTTAGATTGTTGTTAATGTCACAGTATGTTGTTAATGTAATGTATGTTGAATCATTGAGGCTTAAAGGAGAAAAGGACTGGTCTTTATGAACTACTGGTTTATGCGTATCACTAGGTGTTGTTTTCACCAGGGAACACGTCCTCAGTTTGTCTATCTCCATTTGGTGTCTAATCAAAATACCAGGTATTCCTCTTCCTCCTTCCTTTCGAGGTAGATGGAACCTCTCAATATCACTACGAGGATGGTGTGATCTATATTTATAGAATTCTTTCAACACAAACTCCTTCAATTCAGTATACCGTCAGTCCACCGTAGAATTCCAAATGTGTAGGTTAATGCTGAGATTGCATATGCATCGACTGCAGTAGGGGTGTTCTGAGAAGAAAGTTCAGATTTCAGTATTTCTCTCAGTATTTTAAAATATGTCTTTCTTGTCCCCTGCTTTTTCTGTGGCATTTATAATACCATGAGCCTGCAGATATCCCAAGTATTTGTACGCCTCATACTCCTGCATATTACGTATCTTTTAATGTTTTTCCAAACACTTTTTACCATGGAGTTAATCCTACACCTGTCCCCACTATTATTATTGCTATTATTATTATTATTATTATTATTATTTTGTGCAATTGTATTTTCACTGTTCAAACTGGTTGTTGGGGAGGGCTCATATGCCAAGTCTGAAGTAAAATTTAGTCGAGGCTTGCTAGTTAATCGCAATCGTACAAGGTACCCTTTTAGTGTTTTGCAAATGACTTCAGTTGCTGAAATTATGAGGGATGATTGTGTAATATTATTGTTGTTAATATTATTATTTAATTTCTTTTACTGCTCTAATTCTGGGACGCGTTTTAATACCGACAGCGGTGGCATAGTCATAGCAACTTCTTCCCAACTTCTTTGATCGGGACAGTGCGGGTTCGATTTCCCACTTCGGCTAACTGGGTGAGCTTTTCAGCCTCACCTCCTGCAGACTGATGTCGATTTGATATCTAATTTTTCCCGAGATTGAATTTTTCCCGAGACTCAACTTCTCTTCTTCCCAAATACTTCACACCAATCACGTGATTAAAAGTGGAATGGTGCGAATGTCCTAAACCTCGCCAAATCATAAGATCATGAAATAAATAAAAAAATACCCACCTTACATAAGTAAATACATAAATAAATCATTCACATCTACGTTTCAAAAGCTTCGAACTCTCGGTCACCCGGTGAACTAAACTGAACTGAACTGAACTATTGAATAACTAATCCGAAATAAATTAGGTGTATTAATATTTAAAACTTATTGAGGTAATCCCAGTGATTTCTTGAAGATAATGGTTTTAAAATAATATTTAAAGCTGTATTACCGCAGAAAAGGACAATATAATTCGAAACGATCGCATAAGTATAAATTAGCATATACAGTAATTTTTTAATGTATCTCACTCTTGTCGACAGTGTTGAAAATAGTTGTCGGTGTAGCGATAAGAATAATTTAATGAAGAAAAGGCTAAAAGAAAATATTACGGGAGTCTAGTATTCAAATTAATTAGAATGTTACTATTGCGATTGACGTATGGTTCATTCTAGTACCTATGTCCGCTCGGTTGTTATAAATCTATTGCTTCTTAACGTGTCACCTACCACGCAAGATTACAAGAATATGAGAATAGGGAAACTAAACCTTGTCCCTAAGAGCCTCCATCATTCCAGGAGCAAACATGTCATTATTCAAAAATATTTCCGTCAATACGGTCTCTTTTTCCGTTTTATTTTCTCTCACAATAAACCCCAAATAGGCTTAGTAATAAAGAATTTCTTCGCTCTTCCTGGGCGACGAAGGTGTATGCGAAAACCTTTTAGCTTCTTTCGTGAATGAAATCTTTTACGTGATCTCTATCGTAGTGCTATTTTCCTTTTAGTTTAAAAAATAAGTTATATCGCTGTGCGTTCAAAATTTGCTTATACAGGCTCAGCATATTGGTAAGAGTAGAGTACCGATATTTCTTGGATTCAGCAAATGGACACGATGACGGTCAACAATCCGGCTTTTTGATCCTCAGGATAGAGCAGGCTCATTTTAAAGAAAACTGAGAAGATCCAAGAATTACTCGTAACTCACGCAGCCGGCATCCAGTTGCTCAGCTCAGTATGAAATGAGATATCAAAGAATATCGACTTATAAAGTATTTCTTTCAGTGTAATGATACTGTTCATATCCATGCCGCGAAATCTTCATTATAGACTTTCTAACTACTTTTCCTTCAGAACACATTGACTATTCACCATTACTGAGCTTCAAGGAACTTTTAGAGCATTAATAATTATTTCTCCGGTGTGTGTGTGTGTGTGTGGGGGGGGGTTGTTTTGCTACAATTAGACCTGAGAGTGACAATTCAAGAAGTTTGCTGTTGCTCACACAGCAGCTACGAATGTGGGCATACCCTTCCTTGACCTTCGAGAAACTTTTACGATTTTTAATGATACATTTTCTTCGTAATGTATGTAACAACTCTATCACTGTTTTTGTATGTAAAACGTAGTTTTAAAGTTTCTACTCGTATTTTGAAAGAAGTACGATTTTTCTCCGATCTTTCCATATTTTCACTTTCTTTATTTTGCATTATAACTGTTCTATATTTTCTTATGAAGCTGCACATAGCCTGAGGGTTCCCACACAAGTAACAAAGTACCATCTTGTGTGGAATTTAAAGTAAATTCTGGTTTTGTTTTAATTTTCTTATCAGCATCAGTTTGGTGAAAATTTTGGTTTTCAATATGAATGGCTATTTTTAATTTGATGCATCCCTATGAAATTTTTTGACCGGATAATCGAGGAAAGCATAATACGCCGTAAACAAACAAAAAGAATAAAAATTTGATTTTTCGATCACTTTTATTTAATATTTAAAAAATAGGTGTCACGAATGTTGCTTGTTCTCGTTTAACGTTTAGAATTCAGAATACATTAGACCTCTATAGCCGAAGTCACGCTATGACGAACAAACAAGGATAGCCTAACCTTCGTTACGTATCCGTAATATATTACTTGTGTTGTTATAATTAGTTGCTTTGACTGTTTATACCTTGTTTCCCACAACAACTACTTTTCCACTTATGATATAAGAAACCAAAATGTGTGATGTATTCTAGTGGTGATCTTATTTGGATGCAGGATGTATTTTCAGGTTAATTCGCCTTCCAGCAAAGAACAGTTCTTTCTAACATTTATCTTCAAAATAAAACTTTAAGAAGATTTTAGATTAATTCAGTCGTCTGGTTTAAAATGCATCACTTTGAGAAAAAAATAGGGAACTCCTCTATCTATAAAAATATTTTTTTTAGGCGCTATAGATGTGAATTTTCCGAAATTATCAAAGTTTTTGGTTTTATTACTTTTACATTTTTATAGGAGTTTTTATGGAATTTCTTATTTTGATTTAAAACTTTACGATGTCTCTTGGTCGATAACTCACTATTCGGATGTATCTGGTTTTGAAAGTAAAAATTCGTAAGGTAAGAAAATAGGAATATGTCAGTCATTATTATTAATTTAAAAAATACAAACAAGTTCAATAATCAAAATTGTAAATATTTTCTATAATAAATATATTTTCAGTATAATTTGATTCTTATTCATCTACTTGTCTTGTTTTGAAACCGACCATCCACTTCAGTATTTCAAACCAAAATGGTGTGTCCTTTTTTAATATTGTTGTTTCTCCCTTATATAAAAACCACTTAGGACTTATAAAACCCATAAAACTTCAAAATCGCAAAAGCAGTGATTTGTTTTGGTTTGATGCCGGTCTCAATTATGACTTAATTTTATGACACAAGTCTTCCTAATTGCCGATTCTCAGAATGACACATCAAACTCGACATCCCACAGTGAATGACAAATGATATTACGGAGAAAACAAAGATATATTTGGGATGATCTTTCGATTACGGTATTCATTTTGAATATATTTGTTTCCATATACCTACACGTGGAGAATATATGTGATTACTCTTGTCCAAATTCAAATGGAAACAAACCGGGAAACGAATCCGGGACTCCTGCTTTGATCGAAGGACCATTCCTAACCAAACATTCACTTTCCATAACCATATACTACTTCCTTATGGCGATGTGTCTCAGATTTTCTAGCATTGGTCTGAGTGAAAATAATGTACGGATATGGAAGGTGAACGTTAACATCCTTGTGACCAAGACAGGAATCCCTGGTTTGATACCCGGCTCGTCGCCATTTTTCCCTGGCCGAAAGTTAACAATGTATGAATTTGTTGCGTAATTTCTTCCCATATATTGAAGGCTTGATGTTTGCAAATAGGGAGGGCTTGGTTGCCTCTTTAAGAAGTAGTGTGCACATCGAAAGACTCGTCCATCACAAATATTAATGTGACAGCTACACAGGAGAATCCATCATTCTGCGCTTATCTGATGCGCCCTGGTGAACATAATGATCAATATTTCCAACTCCATAAGTAGTGGTTTTGTAGCTCTAAAAGTAGATCTCGATACATTATTAATCTTATATTTGATACCAATTATAGTTTGATCCACCAGTTTATTCTCCTTTCGAACTCATTTTAATGATAGAGCACTTAAAATTGAACCCTTAATCTCCCGAAACCTTGAAATACCGGATTTGATATAGAAAGATATCTTAATACTCTTAAACTAACTTTAAAACTAAATCTACAAAAATCTAAGCTGAATAAAGTTATTTCTCATTTGTATTTCTATAATTTTTGTTTGTTCTAGTGGATTGTATTATTAGGTGTATGTAGGTTTTCTAGATCTTTTATGTCATCAATGCGGTGTTCTACCCTTACTTTGTCTTTCAAATTTTCCTTAGGTGAAATCAGAATCTGTTGGAATATGTGTATTGGAACCAGGTTGGTCTTATCTATTTTTAGCATTAGAGGACTAATATCAGTTCAATGCCGGGGTTCCATCATTGTTTTATTTTGTGTGTGTGTGCTTTTTCTCTGGATACGGTTTAAATATTTGAGTTGGTGAGTAGGTGGCGTTGCTGAAGAACGTCTAGTGGAATGAGTGCAGGTAGCCTTATCCTGCCCATGCGCGTGCTGCGTTCGCGCGTCGCCCGTGCGTAAGCGCTTCTCCTGGCCATGCGCGCGTTCGGGCCGCTCGCTTGCTCGCCACCGCCGCTTCGAGTATTGATTCGACGCGTGGTGACGGGGGAGGCGGTGGCTGTGGCGGCAGCGGCAGAGGAGGCAGTTTCTTGACCGGGCGACGAAGGATCCACCTCCGCGCATGCACCTGTTGCCTCCTCCGTTTGTTGAACGACGACGACTTGCATGCGGCGGTGGAGGTGGACGAGGTCTGTGATAGATGGGAGCGAGGACGGGAGAGGGGGTGGCCGTGAAGGATTTTGTATGCGATCGCGTGCGACGGAGGTTTGGAACCGCTTTCGCTGTCGGTTTCGACGGCGACGTTACCGCGCCCTGTTGCGCGTCGCGTGCTTCGGTCGGTGGCTGGGTAGTGTCGCGGGCGTGCATTCGCCAGGCGCTCTCGACGTCCCCGCCCTGTTCCGCAAAGCGCTCACTCGCGTTGCCTCCCTGCGCCCCACCTCAGCCGTGCGCTACGCAGCAGTAACACTGCTCTCGTCCCACCCCTCTCTCTGTCTCACTCCTCCCGTGGCTGCTAGCTCAGTCGCACCCGCCACCAGCCCTCCCATCGATCGCCGGCTGCTGATGCGTTTCCATGGCTACGGATACCGCAGTGGCAGGCAGGCCGCGCGGGCGCACGCCGCCGCCGGCAGCCTCCGTCCTTCAGTCTGTACCTGCCGTGTTTCTCCCCCTCTCCTCCCTCTTTCGTACCCACTATCCTCCTCCCCGCTCTCCCGTAGCGCCCACGATCTGTCGCTGCTTCGCCATGAGTCCTACGACCCGTCGCGCCTCCCGTTTCACACGCATTGAGACCGAGTCTCATTGTGCTCGGTCTGTTTCTCGCTTTCGCCCACTCGCATCTTTCTCTTCCAACACCATTCACTATCCGCCATCACCATGCACCTGCCGACTTCCCTTCCCAGTCTCATCCCCTCTCTTCTTATTCTATTGTCTACCTCTTCCCTCTGATAATCTTGTCTCTCTCACGCCTGTCATTTTTCTATTTCTCGTTTCTATTATACTCGTTTCTTTTCTATGTCATTCGTACGCGCTGGCGTTTTAAGAAGCATCGAGTCCACCACCAACACATTTTCTCTTATTTTGAAAATAACTATGTTTCTCACTGCTAAAGCATTCCACTCGTCGAGTTTCTATTGTATCCTGAATGTAAATTCCTAATCTCCTTGAGAAAATCCGTTTCAAGTACCCAGACATTATTGAGTTTCCAGCCTTATTTTTAGTAAGTATTTCGGTAACAAGTGTTCCAAAACAGGGTCACAAAAATTGAATCATCTTAACTGTTCTTCCGCCCCTTGTCTCCTCGCATGTAGTTTCAGATGATTGAAAATAATTTCGCATTTTATTTAATAGTTGATTCAGAAATTTTGATTCAGCTGCTCTGACAGTCACTGACGATGTGTTTTGTGTGCTTCTGAGCAATTCTCGAACTCAAAATATCAAGAAATTGCAACCCTGGTAATGACTTAGCACGTAAATTATTTTCTTACTGTTTAACTCTTCGTTATAAATTAGTGTAGGCAAAAATAAACTATCGATATAAGTATTTGTGTTAAAGTTTTTCTTCGTACTCCGCAGAGGTGGCAGTAGAGGTTCTATAGGGGCTAGCGCACGGAAGGTAATGGGGGCTGTGGGAGAAATATGGGTTAGATCTGCGTGAGTTCAGATTTGCCGTTCGACAATCTAAACTATTCATACTAATGTTACCACTAAATGACATTTTTATCCACGCCAAATATGCAAAATAAAGAATTTAATTTGATATTAATTTATTTTTTACTAATTAAATTGCCTTTTTTGATTGAAGTATCTTAACACGTATTATTCATTTTTGGTACCTTTGCTTCAACAATTCATACCTATTAATAGCTGTCAAGACGTATGATAATACTGAGCTATTTGAGGCATACACTGTCCTCACAGATCTCCAACAATTTACGCATCGCACACCATCGATCCGACTCCGCACTTCGACAGTTAATTTTTTATGATTTCGTGGACTTTTATCTTCACACAAGTCCATTTTCTCAAAATATCCACAAGTTATTCAACTGCACAAGGAACTGTACAGAATCTATGCAAGTTGACCAATTTGTCTTTATTTTATATCAACGCTACTTTAAAAAAATATGTGGGAGTTAATTCTGAGATGTTACGTGTTTTCCTTACCTCGCAAATATCATCTGTAATGATTTTTAAGCATCAGAGCTGCCTGCAAATGAAGAGTTGCAACTATTTTTAATAAATATTTTATTGTTTCATAAATATCGTAAAATTTTAAATTCGTGATATTACAATTTCTTCTTTGCTGTTTGGTTTCACTCCCGATTGTATCGTTTTGATATCTTTATTTCAGCTTCCCAAACTATATTATCCCTCTGTTTAGATAATTTAAATTGAGATGCTTTTCAAGTCTCTTGCAATAGTATCGGAGATAAATTATTTTACTGGGCCTACACCATACATTTACGAAATACACTTCAGAGGCTGTTATACATAGTTATTAAATTGTATAAACTCCTTGTTTAAAGAAAGATAAAAGTCGTTCTCTGATAAATTATCCATAACGTACTATGATCTTCATTTGCAGTATCCTTTATTTTATATTACACAAAATGATAACAATTCTAGAAAAAGCGCATTGACAACAAACAGATACCACTCTAAATAACAAACACAAAAAATTGTATATCCGCTTAGTCATATAGTCACTGCGCCCAGACGACGGACGGATTGTCGGACTGATGATGGTCGGAATAAATTCTGACATAATTGTGGATCTCCGCTCGTGTGTGTGATATTTTTGTTAATTATTTTATTATCTCAAATGTCTGTGATTCAATATTTGTATTTAGTTATGTACTTCATTGCAATGTCATATTTGTTTGTTTGTTTGTTTGGATGTGATAAGCGGAAAAAAACATTGAAAAAACTCATGCCACGAAGGTTTATTAAGCTCAATGGACTTAATAAACTTAAATTGGTTTCAGTCAATACTATTCAAATTTAACGAAAGTACAAATGCGTTCATCATTTATATTCTAGGAGCATAAAGATTAAAAATTAACCCCCCAGGGGGCTTACATCTAGTATGTACGTGTTTGGCGAACACGGGGCCCCGAGCTGAGTCTCGCATTGCTTCCACTTACTTGTGCCATGCTCCTTCCTTTATCTATACTGACCTCCCTTGGTCACCTCTTGTTCCTTTCGATCCCGACGCTATTAGAGCTAGGGTATCTTTCATTTTCCTTCTTCTTTCTTCTTCTTCTCTTTTTTCTTTCTTCCCCTGCAGGGAACTCAGTTTCGGGTGAGTATGGGCTTGGCGAACCCACGGCCCCGAGCTGGGGACTGGTACTGCGCCACCAGTCCTCAGACACCGTAGGCTTTGGACATGCTTAAGCGACAACCAGTGGCGCGATGGTAGAAAGTTGCATGTTTTGAAGGGCGGAGATCTTGCCTTCGTTGGCCGGGTCGCGAGGAAGGATTAAACCTCTATAAAAAAAACCTCAACCTCAAGGTGTGTTACGCGCCGATGAGGTGAATGCGTGTTGAGGACAAACACTCACTAGTGGACAACCTCTGGGGCAACTGCCGCACCTCAGTTGAGCAAGGCTTAGTGGCGTGATGCGGGGGCTCCACGTCACCGAACATTTATTTCCCCCGAACTCGTGGGNGAGTGGGCGAGCCGCAGGGTAAGTACCACGCCTCAGGGTCTTCGAAGCGGCCGAGGGTTGACAGCCCTCCCACTTCAGAAATCTCAAAGCTAAAGTTACAGAGCATTCCCTACGAGAATGTTTATGTCGTTATGACTCGTATAGACGGACACTTGAAAAAGTGTCTCCGTTCTATGTTTATAAAGGTTTAGAAGGTCTCGTTGGTTCACTGAAGACCATTAAAAGGTTAAGAAACGGTACAATGCTGCTTGAGACAAAAACAAGCAAGCGTTGAAACTACTTGATTGTACTAAGCTTGGCGAGTTCCCTGTAAAGTGCGAACTCCATGCTGCACTTAATCGCAGCAAGGGGGGTCGTAAGTTGCAGGGACATTATCGAAATGGCAACAGACGAACTAGTTGCAGAATGGAAGGCTGACCATGTAGTTGAGGTCAGTCAGATATGAGGAAGGTAAATGGTGTTCTGGAGAAGACCAGTTCCTTCATCGTGACTTGACTGTCCTAAACTACCAAAGGATCTGAAGGCTGGATGGCTGAACCTGCCGGTCCGTCCCTTTATTCCGAATCCTCTGCGCTGTTTCAAGTGTCAGAGGTTTGGACACACGACAACATCGTGTAAGGGACGTGATACCTGTGGAAAGTGTGGAAAGGAGGCACACGAACCCGGCTTCTCATGCCCAGGGCTTGCAAAGTGCATTAATTGCACAGGCAGTCACCCGGTATGGTACCGGGAATGTGTCGCCTTTCTCGAAGAAAAGAAAGTGCAGGAAATAAAAACTACGGAGAAGATCCCGTACGGTGAAGCGCGGAAGAAATACAGGGCATTACACACTGTATTTTCTACTAGTTACTCCACCGCAGCCAAGACTCCAAAGCAGATGAAACCGTATCTGTTCAGGCCGATTTCACTGACGTGTCTACGACAACGTCGTGCACATGTCAGTGCATATGCGGAAAGAAAGATTCTTCTGTCGTTCCTGTTAAGTCACAACCAGCAACAACAGCGCCTACAAAGAAACCATCTAATCCAAGAAAAACATCAAGTAGTATTAAACTTACCTCCGTAACCACGAAGCCACAGACAAAGACAAAACATGGTTCTACGGCTAAACCCGTGAATCTTGTTGAATCATTAAAAACATCGAAAACACTTTCCAAGAAATCGCAGAGACGTAAAAAGAACGTCTCTCTACTTTCTTTCCTCCGAGTCAGAATGTGTAATTTCCGACGGTGAACTGGAAATACACATTCACGAACCTGACCCCGGAGGTTCAAAACACTAATGGCTTCCATACTTCAGTGGAACCTTAATGGCTATAGAACTCAACGTGAAGAGTTACAACTCTTAGCGCGTCGTAATCCGACATGTATCTGCCTACAAGAGACACACCTTTCACCAGAACACTCACCCTCTCTGCGAGGATACAGCAGCTTCAGATATGACGACACCACGGGAGATAGAGAGAGATGTGGAGTTGCCGTGTTTGTTAGAAACACTATCCTCTGCTCGCCTGTTCTCCTACAAACACACATCCAGGCTATACCAGTCAAAATTCATAGTGAACCATCTATGACCGTGTGTTCTATATATCTTCCTCCGACACGAGATTTTTCGGAGACCTCCCTCAGAGATTTAATTCATCAGCTCCCTCGACCATTCCTCCTCCTTGGAGATTTCAACGCCCACAGTGTACTGTGGGGCTCGTCGAGCGATTGCCCCAGGGGCCGACTGCTGAATTGTCTCTTTGAGGGAGAAGATTTAAGTCTACTGAACACCGGGGAGATGACCCACTTCGCATTTGGCACGGGGTCATGGACTGCTATAGACCTATCAGTTTGCTCTCCTGAAGTTGCTGATATCTTTCAATGGAAGGTAGAAGATGATCTGCATGGTAGCGACCATCATCCTATCTGGTTGTCCTTGCAGGAACGTGTGACTATTCCCGAAAGCAAGCCACAGAAATGGATTCTCAGTAAGGCTAATTGGACACAGTACCGTTCTCTGTCTGTCTTCAGAGAAACGGTTAGTGTCCAACAGAGGGTCCACCATCTGACCCAGGTGATTCATCACGTCGCTGAAGAATCCGCTGAACATCNACCATCTGACCCAGGTGATTCATCACGCCGCTGAAGAATCCATTCCGAAAACATCCATTTTTCCGCGAAGACCTCATGTCCCCTGGTGGAACGACGCATGTCGGTCCGCCATTCGGGCAAGACGAAGAGCATTGCGGAGATTTAAGGCTATTCCATCTCCGGAAAACCTCGCCGCGTATCGGATTGCTAGAGCAAAAGCGCGCAGAACTACCAAAGAATCCATGTCAACCTCCTGGAAAGAGTTTCTAAGCACCATTAAGAGAACAACATCGTCCACTAAAGTATGGGAGTCAATCCGAAAGATATCTGGAAGGTATTCTCGAGTCCCAATATCTGGACTCAATTATCAGGGTCGGGTTCTCACCAACAACAGAGAAATGGCAACAGCAATGGCTGAATATTTTGCTGACCTAACGTCTACAGCAAACTGCGATCCTGATTTCAAGAGAAAAAGGAAAACAGCAGAGAGCACATCTTTTGACATTCGTTCCATCAACTGGGAACCCTACAACTCTTCCTTCTCTATGTGGAAACTTGAGTCAGCTCTAGCGACAGCCCACAACACTGCTCCTGGCTCTGATTCTATTCATTATGAAATGCTGAGACAACTCAGTCTCGAATCGCAAGAATACCTTCTAGATATCTTTAATCTTTCATGGTCCGAGGGAGTATTCCCTAATTCGTGGATGGAAGCAACGCTTATCCCTTTATTAAAACCAGGTAAGGACAAAACGAACATTAGTAGTTATCGAAGCATTGCCTTGACGAGTTGTGTTGGTAAAACTCTGGAGAGAATTATCAACCGACGTCTCGTCTGGTATCTTGAACGGCATGACTTGCTGAGTCGATCTCAGTGTGGTTTCAGGAAGTTCCATTCCACCCTGGACAACTTACTTCTCCTGGAATCAGCAATTCAAGATGCTTTCGTCCGAAGACAACATCTCATCGGAATATTCTTTGACATCGAGAAGGCTTACGATACTACTTGGCGTCATGGCATTTTACAACAACTATATACCTGGGGGTTTAGAGGATATCTTCCTCTTTTGCTCGTGTCCTTTTTGGATCAACGTTCCTTCCGCTATAGAATTGGAAGAGACACCTCGGATCTCCTTCTTCAAGAGAACGATGTTCCTCAGGGCTGTCTTGAGTGTAACCTTATTTGCAGTGGCCATAAACAGCATAACGTCTGCTGTAAAGATTCCTGTTTTACACTCTCTTTTTGTCGATGACTTTTCTATCTTTTGTTCATCACAGAGTGTCACAGGTGCGGAGCGACAAATCCAACTCGTCCTGAATAGATTATACCACTGGTCGAAAACGACAGGTTTTCGTTTCTCTGCTGAGAAAACACGCTGTGTTCTTTTCAGTAGGAGACCAAGCCTTCTGGCAGAACCTCACCTCGCCCTGGGAAACAACGTTCTCAAATTCTATCCTTTTGTGAAATTCTTAGGTCTGATCTTTGATCAGAGATTGAATTGGATTGAACATCTAACAGACCTAAGAGCAAGAACATTAAAGTCTCTGAATTTATTGAAGTGCCTCAGTAGCAGGGAATGGGGCGCTGTTCGCTACTCCCTGCACCAAATTTATCGAGCATTCATAAGATCTTGGCTCGATTATGGCTGCGTTGTATATAGCTCTGCTCGTGCAAGCTATTTAAAGAAGTTGGATAGTATCCACCATGCAGGAATTCGACTAGTTACGGGAGCATACCGCACTAGTCCCATTCCGAGTTTGTATGTCGAGAGTGGTGAACCATCCTTTTACCTCCGGCGGCAAATCCTCGTGCTATGACACTTTTGCCACTAGCAAACTTTACCCGACAATCTGGTACACAACGCGGTTTTTCATCCATCCTCTTCTTCCATCCGTTTCTACAACAACAGACTGAGAGCAACCAAACCTTTTGGATATCGCTCCAAACAAATTTTGGAAACCTTAAATATACGCACACTTAATGTCTTACATCAAGGTTTTAGTAAGTCTCCCCCTTGGGCTTTGCACAAGCCGAAGATTATTTTCGATCTTTTGCATCATGACAAGAAGAACACTCCAGCTCCGATGTTGAGGATATACTTTCAGCTAATCCTCTACAAATACCGGGACCGTATCCCTGTGTTTACCGACGGGTCGAAGCAGGCTGATGGTGTCGGCTGCTCCGTGGTATTTCCCCGTGAGACCAGTGGCTACCGTCTAGGCGACTTGTGCAGTGTTTACACTGCTGAGTGCTACGCCATATTGCGAGCATTGCGAACTACAAAGTGCTCCGGCGGATCACATTTCCTGATATGTTCTGATTCGCTGCGTGCCCTCCA
>NNCF01126580.1:933292-956245 GCA_002313205.1 Laupala kohalensis | reverse complement strand
GTAGCCACAATCAACAACTTTTAGTTGCCAGGTTATTTAAGGTCTCCTGTATGGAGGATATTTAGGAGGCTGACCTTGACTATTATTTAAATGTTATACGATGTAGAAACGTCTGCTACACTGTCGCACGGTCTTGCACTATCCTCTCTCATAGTATTAAGTGTTACAAAACTATTAAGTATTAAGTGTAGGCCAGCCCGCCGCGACGAGGTCTTGCTGACCCACCTGCGCATAGGACATTGTCCTCTCACTCATAGGTATCTCTTGCTACTTGATGATGAACCCGTTTGTGAGGAGTGTAGCTTTTCTCTGACAGTGCATCACCTACTAACTGATTGCAGAAAATGCACAAGAATACGGAGACAAATTGGTCTGGTTGCAGATTTACCAACAATATTCGGCAATGAAACGGATGATGTTAATAAACTATTGAATTTTTTGAGTAGATCGGGGCTTCACCCACTAGTTCTCGGGAGGGTTTAAAATTACATTCTTCTTTCCTCTTCCTCTTTTATTTTGTATTTTATTCTTCCTTTCCGTAGTTTAAAAATTATAATTTTCAGAATTTTTTAATTTTCGATATAATGTATCGGGCAACTGTTTCCTTTTCTTTTCTCTCATTTGTGTTTAGATATTTGTTGAATGTGAGGTTTTTTTAGTGGGTATGGTCGAAATATTCAGCGAGTCCCACACACGGGGAAGACTCACTACGGCACTTCCCTATGGTGCGAAACTGCATTTCTCCCCACCTGCAAGGGGTTTAATGACTTTAACGTTGACGAGCTTTAAAGTCCCACGAAAAAATGTATCTCTAGATATTTCTGGTTTTCGTAGCAAAGTCGGGGGCTAGATTCTGATTCTTCGAAAGAGCAAATATCCTTTAGACAACGGCGCCAGGTGCAAAACGTCCGCCAATCACTTGAAATCATCATGTTTTCTGAGAAACTCGTACATACTCGAAAACGACCAATTCCAAAATAACAATGGATTAAACAATTTATGCTACTGACGTTACAGATACATATATTTTAGAAGTAATGAATTTTCTTAGAACTGGAATTCCGCGGAAATGATTGCGTCTGTTCCTTTGTATCCAAGGTTTCATGGAAAGTGTAGGTGCGGTTCTTCAGAACATAATCGTTTAAATTTTCATTCTGTCTGATGATATATAATTCAACCAAACAATTGCTAATTACAATTACTTTCTTATCTGTACATCCAGTCAA
This sequence comes from Laupala kohalensis, assembly GCA_002313205.1. Lineage (NCBI taxonomy): Eukaryota > Metazoa > Arthropoda > Insecta > Orthoptera > Trigonidiidae > Laupala > Laupala kohalensis. The sequence goes on along the minus strand of NNCF01126580.1, from coordinate 955,019 downwards.
ATTTAAAAATAATTCTTGAAATATACTTTACGTTTGCAATTTTCTTCTCAGATGGCGGCTATAAGTAACATATACTGTGAAAATAAGATTTGAGACTGAAAGTGGGATGCAATAAAGCCGTCATGTAATATTCGCGTTGTGCAAGACTGTTGTGACCTTGACTCTTATATTATAAAAATACAAATGTTACAAAAAACTAAAGAGAACTAAATATAGTCAACTATCTACTCGTTCCACAATTAATTGTTCTTCTAATGCAATTTTCAATCGATCTGAAAAGTGGCGTGGTGTATCGACAAGAAATTTTTACATGACGGCTGTAACATAGTTCTTTTTGGATTTGATGTTCACATTACAATTAACGTGATCGGAGGTCACTCGGTGAACATGACGAAATATATTGCTTACATTTTCATGCTTGGGCTTTGACATTAAAATTAAATGTCAGACGTCCACAAATGGCTGTTACAATAGGGTACTATTTTAGAACGCTGTGAGATTGACTCTCAATTGTTATTTCGACACATGACTTTTCCTACATGTTACAGATTTGATCGCAGACAGATACACATGTACTTATGTGTTGTTGTAAGACGAATGTTGTGAGTTTGGTGTACGTCATAGGCAAGAGTAAAGCGTACTCCAGCGAAACGACCGTGTTTACAACTCGCTCCGCATTTCTAAACCAAAAACATAATGAAACTTACCACATCCATCTTAAGAACTGTAAATACAGAGAATTTTCATGGTTATGAGCCGTCGGCACGGTTTGGAACAGGGAGACTTTACAGTTTTCTTGGTTTTAAGTTAGTTATTTTGCTACCCGTGTGGAAACTTGGATACATATTTATCGATAGATAGTAATCGTACAATGCAATTAACTGATCGACGAAAATTTAAATATTTTTGCTTTTAACACATCCCAACTCTACTTATTATAGCAAATTAATTATTATTTTAAATTCGTATAGAAAATAAAAATGATTATGTATTCTGTTAGATTTTTTTAATTTTATTTTTAAACGTATATAGGTAGTATAATGAAATACACAACACGATACGCGCTTTTGTTGCTAATTATGATGAAAGTTTTTTGTTGGGGGGTATATAATTCTTACAAACACTCCTATTTACTGTAAATGTACCGACAGTCGTGGCGTAGTGGTAGCGTTTATGCTCCCTATATGCGGTGAGCGGAAGAGCATGCGTTCGATCAGTGTGTTTTCAAACTGGGGTTTTCTCCCTTCAACAGAACTATGTTAGTTCTGTACCTTACTTTTCAAAGTAACCAACAACTCTCCTTCCCAATCCAATTTCTTCGCCCAAATCATGCGGTTATATGTAAAAGCAAGTCTAATGGCGTTTACCTCATCACATTATAAAGTAAGACAAATAAACAAAACAAAAAATAAAGCAGCTCTTCACCTTTTGGTAATCGCAGGTTTAAAGTGGTATATGTGTAACTCTTAAAAGCAAAACAAGACAATTTTAAGGCGAGACATTTCGACCATTGTTTTCGCCTTTTTATGTCATCTAGCAACACAATAGAGAGGAATAACGAATGTATTGTAATTGTCCTACAAATATCGATATATCTATAACCCTTCTTCTTGGGTTTATAGGAACCCATTCAGAAAATATCGCTGATGATGGTGCCGTATTTGAAGTATGTAATCAAATTTATTATTTCAATGACTCAAAAACGTATTAACGTGTCAGAACGAAGTCAAAAGTTACAGTGTTCGATGATAGGTTATTAATATAATTTCATATTCCTGTAAAACTTTCACAGCAAATAATCCCTCGTAAATCACACTATTTCGTCATATTATTATTATTATTATTATTATTATTATTATTTTCCATCTTGTTCACGACTTTCTGTCGGTTTCTTGTGATTAGAGGAGTCAGAGACTCGTCTTAAACACATTTGTGGTAATTTTGTTTTGGAGAGGAACATCAAGGTGTTATAATCAAACATCTCTTATATAAGAATCACCGTACTATGCGAGATGTGCTTACGATAACGGATTTTTGCAAAGTTGGAAGTTTTGTGGCTTAAGTTCCAGTTATTGCAACGATTTCAACTGCTTCTTGGGCACTACTCCCATGTTTGACATTATTGGTATTACTTTAGCTCTGTCATATTTCCACATGTCCTTAATTTCGAAGCAAAGGTCAATGTACTTTTTAATTTTATTTTTGTACGATAGTTCAAGATCATTGTTGTTGGTGATGGCGATGTCTATGAGGAGTGCTTTTCTCTCTCTTTTTTTTTTGACTTCTATAACCGGTCTATTGTGCTCCAACCTTCTGTCTGTAATGATTTTTTTTTTAGGCGGGCTTTACGGCTCGCCGACATCGAGGTCATTACAGCCCTAACATTTTTGTACAGGTTGGGAAAATGCTGTTCCGCACTAAGGAGAGTCAACATGACTCTCCCCGCGTGTGGGACTCGCCGAATAACTCAACCATACCCACTAAAAACTCTCCAGAAATACCATAAGTCGAAACATAAAAACACCGGAAAAAGAGACAACAGTTTGCTAAAAGTAAAAAAAAACGAAACCGAAGAAAGATGTAAATTTGAAACGAGAAAAAATGTAAAGATAAAGAAAAGGAAAAAGAAAGATGGATTTAAATTCAAACCCTCCCGATAATTTGTGGGAGGAGACCCGTTTCGTGTATGGATTTGAGTAATGACATACAAATAAAGATCAAATAAAGTACCAAAGGCCACATTCCTGGAGGAATTTAAAAAGGTGAATCGAAATCGGTTCATTTTGCCCAAGCATAACGTCCAAACTGTTGGGTAGATTGTGTCTCCGTGGGCTGGAACTATATTTGAGACACTCCAAAAGAAAGTGATCCACGGTAAGTGTTGTATTGCAAGTCTCACAGATGCGGGGAGGTTCACCGCGTAAGAGATGACCATGGGTAAGACATCAGTGGCCAATACGAAGACGTGTAAGGATCACTACTTCACGTCTGTTCGCACGGGATGAAGACGACCAGGTCTTCACGGAGTCTTTTATCTTCCTGAGCTTGAAGGTGTAATTTTTCCATTCGGCTTGCCATTCCAGGAAGAGACGATCTTATAGCAACCTTTCAACCTGACGGAGGAACAGTTGACATGTCAAGGACGGCCCTCGGTGTTTCCCGCTTCGCTGCCTCATCAGCTTCTTCGTTACCCATAATACCCACGTGCCCAAGAACCCAAGAAACGACTATATCAAAATTTTGAACTACTAGATGGCATATTAGATTCTGAATAGTCAGTGTAAGGATGTCAGAAGTGTACAGTGAAGACACTGACCACAGAGCACTAATAGTCGCTGCATTGAACCTCACGCCGTATTGATGATAGCTGAATGAACTTCAGTGACCCAAGGATTGCAAGTTTTTCCGCAGTGTACACGCTGCAAAAGGAATGGAGGCGAAAAGAACGGGTGGCACTATGGCAGTGGAAAGCAGCGCCAATGGAATCATTAATTGCTGAGCCATCAGTGCATTTAACAAATGATCAAAATATAAGGTTTTCAGTTCATTGTATATAACATATGATCAATATAGGTTCCGAAATACTTCTCGTACACAGCATCAGGGGTGTCCTGTTTTGAATATTGAGACAGTCGAAAGTCGATGGTTCGTTGCATGAACGACCAAGGTGGTGTGAGTGCGTATTTTATTGGAGGAGGTAGTGTAATGACTTTTCCTCCAGCAGCTGTTTAAAGCGGACACCCGCTGGGCGGAGTAACGAAGGTCTTGCAGAATAAAATGAACAAAATTTGGGCGAATGGATGTGATGGTTCTAATGACCTTGCTGTTGACGAGCCCTAATGCCCCACAAATGAAAGATGTGATAGCGAGTAGGGTGATCTGAAATTTTCATCAGTTTCACTCTGTAAGATCCAAGTAAAATATCACGTCTTCTATTAAGAGATGGTTCGCCAACGTCTACTAGTAAGCATTCTATGCGACAGGTGCGGAAGGCACCAGTTCCAATGCGGACTCCTTCATGATGGACACTGTTAAGGGGCCTGAGTGTCGATGGTGAAGACGTAAACCATACTGACATAATCTAATACACCCCGAACATGACATCTATACAGGCGAAGAAGGCGATTGCGGACTGCGCCCCGTGATGATGCTACTTGGCAGCGACGGAGGTTCGGGGAGGAATTACAATGGGATTGTAATTTTCGGATGTGATTGCGGCATGTTAGTGTGCGGTCGAATATGAAATTCAGGAATTTTGCGAAGTCAACGAAAGGAAGACGTTGGTCCCCAAGAAAACTATCTGGATCGTTGTGGAGATGGTATATCCTAGAGAATGACTTGGATACGGAAAAACTAAAGCAGGCAGACATGCTCCACTAGTGTAAACGGTTTAAAACGAATTGCAGTTGCCTCTCGATAAGAGAGATGCTACTAGACAAACAACAGATGAAGTCGTCAACGAAGAGAGACGCATGTACCGGTTCTCGAACCACGGACGCAATACTATTTATGGCTATGGCGAAGAGATTGACGCTCAAGATTGAGCCCTGTGGGACACCGTTATCCAAAGAATGATTAGATAATATATGAGTTCCGAGGCGAACGTGGAAAGACCGTTGAGACTCTCCAGAAACAAAGGAAGACAACCTCAGAATCCCCACGAGTGCAATATGCGTAGGATTTTGTACCTCCAGGTTGTGTCATACGCTTTTTTCAGGTCAAAGAACATGAACATGAGGTGTTCTCCTAATACAAACGCTAATGAGATGGTGGATGACAACGCAACAAGATTGTCCAGCGTTGACCGCTGTTTTCTGAAACCACATTGGAAATTGGTAGAAGGTTTCGCGATTCCAGAGACCAAACAAGCCGACGATTTGTCATTCTTTCTAACAATTTGCAAATGCAATGTATCAGAGAAATAGGTCGCAAGTGCGACGGATTAGAACGATCTTTTCCTTCCTTCGGAAGTGGAATAGTTATGGCTTCACGCCATTGAGCAGGGACGGTATGCTCATTCTAAACACTGTTAAATACATTCAGAAGGAATTTCGTGCCTTTCTCTGGAAGATGTTTTAGCATCGCGTTACGTATTTGATCAGGACCAGGGGCTGTATCTTTCGAAGACGCAAGGGCAGAGGTCAGCTCCGTCATTGAGAAAGGAATGTTATATTCCTCTCCTCTGCGACAGGAGAAATCCAAGCACTATTTTTCGGCGCGGGCTTTCTATTGGAGATACAATGGAGAAAAACATGATGAGTTAGAGACTCTGTCGTAGTGCGATGCAAGTTCCTCAGCAATGACTTCGGGTGAAGTTTGAAGCTGTCCATTTACATTAAGACCAGGGATGGAAAAAGAGGACCACGAACTTACTGCCATACGACTGATGATGGAGTACGGCTTGTGAGAGATGAAATGTAAGCCTTCCAGGAGGACGACTTACTTTCTCGAAGAGTTCGTTTTGTTCTGACTCTGCACCTTTTAAACTCAATGAGATGGGATATTTGTGAAGCCGCGCTAAAGCTTCTTTCTAGTGCTGACCGCCTTTGAGCAATCCGAATTCTACCATGGAACTGGGCAATGTTTTGGATTACATGTTGATTTAGGGATGGCAACATCGGCGGTTTCGAGAACCGGGTTGGTGAAATGTGATGCCATAGCCTCCACATCGGCGAAAGGCTAAATGCAAAGATTGATGTGGCGTTCAAACACATCCCAGTCTGCGTTTTGCAATATCCACTGGGAGGGGGCGAGAAACCGAGAGGCAAAAATAAACGATCATATGTATAAGAATCGTGTAGTGGTCACTCCCATACAGAATATCAAGAACTGTCCAATCTAAGATTGAGGAAAGAGAGGAACTGCAGTTGGCCAAATCGAGTACCGAGAAAGGTCGGGAGTCTGTACAGAAGTGGGTAGAAGAGTCCTTGTTAAGGAGTGCTATATCTCGGCTATCTAACACTTTCTCTATTATATCTCCCTTTGGGCAGTTGTTTGAAGAACTCCAGATTGGGTTATGTGCATTAAAAACTCCGACAATAAGAAATGGGGACGGCGACTTGTCCATCAGAACAGCGAGATCCCTTTTCGTGAGTGACTGCCCAGGGGGGATATAAATATTACGTACCGTAAATGTTAGGGATTGTAGGCTCACTCTCATACATTCGGTCTGAAAGACGCTGATAATAGAGACTTCTTTGGCATAGACTGAAGCGTCTACGAGCACAGCGACGCCATTGTGTGCACGCAGACCGTCTTCTAAGTCTACCCTATAACAGGTATTGCCACGAGAAAAAAGGATTGTTTTGGTAAGAGATGCGTTTCCTGAAGACAGACTATTTGGGGAGTACGATAGGACAGGAAGAGCTTAAGTTCATCTGAAAGGACACCAATGTAATTCAAATTTCAAGAGTGAAGGGTCATACATTCGTGTTTATTCGCTGTGTTTTCGACGTCTAGGTTTTTATGTGTTGACTATAAAATCAGACCCTAATGTGGTTCCGTCCCCGGGAGAGTCGCCGAGAATGATTACTTTCTGACATAACAAGTCCACTATTTCTGCTCTCCTCCTGGAGCGGGAATTGCGTCGGCGACTGGGAAGTTGATGCTACATTAGAGTCAGACTTTAAAGTGTCAGCTCTGCGGGACTTTGGGGAACTAGTTATCTTCCGAGAACGACCCCGAGATGGACGTCGGGGGTATCGTTTAGCAGCAGACTGCGGTTACTCGGTGGTCGTGGAAGTATAAGTGGATGTGGACGTAGAGGTGGAAGCATGTTCGTTTCGGTGCAATATTATACTTTGGAGGTATAAGTATCTTACACCCCAGGAATTCCGCTATCAAGGCGGAAGGATTATCAAAACTGGCCTGAGTTCCAGAGTTGCACATCGTTGGTTTTTGTATATCCTCGAAATTCACCTGACATCCAAAGGAAGCTGAACGTGGTTTCTTCGCGCTGACCGCTGGTTCAAAGGATTTTTTATTGCGACTGGATTTTTAATCATATACCGACGTCTGGCCTCGGCAAAGGACACCCTATCCGTAACGCAGATCTTCTGGATGTCCTCCATCAAATATTTAGGACATGTGTTTTAATTGGAAGGATGGTTTTCCTGACAATCCACACAGCGCGGAGGCGACGAACAAGGTGACGATTCGTGCGACGGTTTACCGCAAATAACACATACTTCGCTACATGACTTGGAGCGGTCCTTGTGTGACCGAATCTCTGGCACTTGAAGAAGCGCAGAGGACTGGGCACATATTGTCGAACACGCTGGGGGTAGAATCCCCAGGAGATGCTCTCTGGAAGAGAAGGCCGATTGAAGGTTAGCATAAAAGTGGAAGAGGGGACGGATTTCCCCTGTACCTTCCTCTGTAAGACTCTGTGAATATTGATAACACCTTCCGGCTGAAAAAATTCTTTTAGGTCTTCATCAGATTCTTGTGCAAAATCATCGTGGTTAACCACTCCTTTGCACAAGTTTAAGCTGGAGTGAGTGGCCACCTTTACCTTTAATCCGGCAATTTCGTTTACGGATCTTATCGAATCAATTTGCTTATATATATATATACGTGCCTCCCGCAGAATTTCTCCGTTCTGCTGGCGCATGACAGACTGCAGGTTTCCAGTTACGTGATCAATAGCTTTCGGAAGACAAACCGCACTTACAGACTTAAAAGTCTTTCCTTCCTCAATTCAAATCATGACAAGGAAGCGAGGCTTGGTCGGCCGGTCGGTTTTCTTGCAAAAATAACTATTCAAGTCGACAGTTCCTGCAACTAATCGCCTTTTCCTAGAGGAAGAGGGCGAAAGGGGAGCGACAAAAGGGGGACAGGGTTTTCAACGCATATGGATTTAAATTTCATCCCCGTGTTCTGCACCCACCACGGAGTCCAACAAGGGAACACCCCACTGGGGTGCCAGGGTTGACACGGTGATATAGAGGGGACACGCAGGCTTCTTTAAGCAGGGTTGCTCCAACGTCACCGACCAGCGGGGAGAACCTCCTGCGCCCCCCTCACCCTGGAGTTCAGTCGAAGACCTAGTCCGAACCGATTGATCGGGGGTGGTTTAGCCCCCAATCGCCCGTCTAGAAGAGGCCGAGACCAAAGCAAGCGTATTGGATGACGCATAGAAGAAAATTCTTCTGGGGTTGCATGACTCCTCAACTCGCGAGGACACGTATTCCCTCCGACACGAGCCGCCATTCACAGCAAACATGGGTAAGCGTTCAGTGCATAGAGAAAGTCAGTAAAGAAGATAAAAGCGATAAAAGTGAAAAACCAGGTAAATAGGAGAAAAGAAAAGTAAAAGGAAAGAAATACTTGAGAGTTTTCTCTGTATACTAACGTTAGGACGTAGACCGACTCACTTCGACGGCATGATGGTTCTATCCCAATAAAGTTCATAATTTTTACTTTCAGGAATGGTGGTAGTTTACTGTATTTTTCTGAAGTTTGTATTTCAATACCCATTCCTGATGAATGATTTTTCCCACTTGATTATGCCTAAATATATAATCACATTATGCTATAGCTTGGCAACCTCCTATGATATGGTGTATTGTTTCAGTTCCTTTTTGCATCTCTGGCATAAGTCAGATTCAACTCCATCTTTCAAGATGTATTTACGGTAATTGTTGGTTTTCGTCACTTGGTCTTGGATGGTGATAAAGACCCTTTCAATTTCAGGTTGTAGTTCTCCATGAGTAAGCCAGTTGTACAACGCTTGTATGTCGACTGTATCTCGGCATACTTTATTCACAAACCCTCCGTGTAAGGCCTTTTCTTTCCAACGAGTAAGCTTGATTACATCTTCTATGTTCAGGTTCTTATGTTCGTCACTTAACGTTAGGGAAGTGTATTCATCTGTTTTGACTATTGCCTTGTAGTAATGAGATTCTAATTGTTTTGAGGAGAAATACTGTGTTATATTGTGGACAATTTTGTTATTTAGGTTCAGTATATCTATTAGTCCCCGCCTCCATCTTTTCTTTTCAGTGTAGTTCTTTCTACAGCTGCTTTTGGGTAATGTATTCTGTGTCATGTCATGGGTACACGTTTTTGTTTGTATATCTTTCATTTCTGTTTGTGTCCATCTCAGAACGCCGAAAATATATGTTAACAGTGGGACGGCATAAGTGTTCCTGGCTTTGAATACATTTTTGGCAATTAATTTAGATTTGAGAATCATATCAATTCTTTTAAAGTATTTCTGCTTAGTGTATTATTATTATTATTATTATTATTATTATTATTATTATTATTATTATTGGAGCTTTAGGGCTCTGTAACATCTAGGTCATTACAGTCCTTATTTCGTTGTGTACTTCCGGTAAAACATAGGTGCGATTCATGAGTAGGTTAATTCTAGAGTTGAAAATTGGTTATAGCAAACACAAAGGATAGATAACTCCATCCACTTCAGGTTCATATACCTTATTGACGTCCGTTGTCTGACCCTTTGTCACATTCAAATTATTCAATACGTTTTCATGCGTTTGTAAAAGATATATGATTGATGTTGGAAGTGTTGGTGTATTTCCGATAGTTTAGAAAAAAGTTTAGAATTAAATGTATTCAGAGATTAATAAAGTGTGATGTGTAGAGAACAGGAAAAATCCTACCTTTTATTTGACGCAAGACAGAATGCAACACTCCAAACACGCTATACCTAACAATGAAATACTTATCACTGACGCAAGTTATGTCTAGTCATAGTTAAGTACCACGTGAAATTGCATTATATCATGGTATTTTTTAAACTAGATGTATCCTCAATTTTTGCCTAAGTGATAAGTGCCGAAAGTTTTTTTCGTGGACATTTGTCTCACGAGTGTTACCAACAACGAAGAGCACTGTTATGTATTTCACGTCATAATGAAGCTTCATCGGCTATTATTTATAACAAAATTGATTTCCATCTAAATAAAATTAATTAGTGTACTGCAAAGGAAAAGAATATCACAAACTAATAGAACAAACTAGGCGTTCTCTCTCCCTTTCTATGTGCTACGCTGGATATTTCTCTGCCTCTTTATCATCCTCACCTCCACAGGACAGAAAGAAAGATCCTAGGTGGCAATTTGTACTTCGTCTTCCTTCCGCCGTACCTCCAAGGCGTGCTCTTCTTGATTAACGATCACGATGTAGGTCTCCTCGTTAATTGGAGGGCTGTCCCCATTTCACCTAAGTGAAGAAGGATGAGGATGCTCTCTCATCTTCGCCAAGGATTCCATGATCAACTAATGAGATGCAACCCGCAAGGCGTGGGCGAAAAGAAATGCTTATGTAGAAGGTTATCGAGATAGGGTCATCGGAGACAGGAGCCGAATGATAGGTAAGGGCTCATTATCCTCCCGGCTGAAGAAGCGCCCAAGACTTTTTATTTCGCCCTCGACATTTGCCATCATGTTCCCTAGGGTTAAATGCTCTCAAGCTCATGGTGATCAACTGCAGTTCGTCACATCAGTATTCTATTTCTCTATGCTAACTCTGTTTCTGAAATAATAGGATGCGAATGACCACTCAATTTCTTTGTCCTTCGACAATTTGGGTAACCACGTGGAGGTGAACTCGTATAACCAAATACAAAGCGTTTTTATGATAGCGAGGATGAACATTATTACAGATAAGAACAATAAAGTAGACAGAAGAATGAGAGTACCACACCCCAACAAAAATTGTAACCATTTTGAACTTAAAAATTAAAAAATCATTTTACATAGTAAGTATTTGACTTAATTAATCTTTGAGTTCGTTTCTTTTTAATATAAACGATGCTTTTATTATTATTACATCATTCCATCATACCATCATGGTCGGTTCCATCATACTGGTCTACTTTTTCCATTCTTGAGTATTCTTCAGAAATGAAATCTACTTTTTTTTACTCTGAGGACACGGTCTCAATTGCCTAGCCCTCTTTTCATCAGTTTATTCATAAATCCGATGTATCAGTCATCCGTATGAATCTTCTACATTATCCACTGTAGTGGATAATTCACTCACCTTCTACCTTTAATGATTGGTGTTCAAATCCCGGATTCGAGTAGAGTTTACAGTGGTGGGCAAAGCTTCGGGTATTCTCGGGTACTTCAGCTTCCGCAGTTCTCTACGATCTCAGTCCACATTTCATCCACCGAACAAATATGATTTCCTAATGGGTACCGTTTTCAAACGAAGATCCATAACTCTATACACAATCTTCTGAAAGTAGGCTATATATTCTCTGAAAATAGTTGTAACACTCTAAATTTAAAAAAACATCAATTACAAACAAATATAAATTTGTCAAAAAACCGTTTCTAACTGTATGTGACCACCTGGGGGACAATAAACAAATTAACCCTCCGGAAACAAGCAAGGGACCATCCCATCAATTCCTATCAAGAGCCGTAAAGCAGAAGTGAATTTATCATTTCTGTCTTCAGGATAAGAATAAAAATTGTTAGCTATATGTTATAATATCTACAGAATACCAACAAGTTTATATTTTATATTTAATATAATTAGAAAAAGTTATTTAACAAACAGGTGCTATTATCAAATCTTCAAATTATCAACTAAATAATGTTAAAATATTTACGTCGTATTTGTGTCGCAGTATGCGAGTACTTCGTGCACGCCGACTGCCAGGACTTCGCAGTGGCCGACTGCAAGGAAAACGCCACCTATGTGCCGGGCAAAGAGCTGTCCAACGTACACCACCAGCACCATTGGCGCGAGGGTAACCTGCCCAACAACTCCAAATGCGCCGTTTGTAAGAAGACATGCTGGTCGGCCGAGTGCCTGGCGGGGATGCGGTGCGAGTGGTGTGGCATTACGGTAAGCATTTGACATTCTGTTATCAAATCATCCTACCGACGTTCATTTACTTGAAATGGTTTTCCAAACATTTATTTCCCACTTGTTTTATCAAAACTGAGGTAACTCACGAGAATCCCTCAGAAATGTGTTGATTTACATCTCTTTTAAACCGTGCTGGTCTTTGTCGTCCCGGCGACCTGTGCAAAATTTTGGCAGCGCGCACACTCCTTTCTAACAACATTAACAACATGATATAAATTCCTTAAAATATTTTAACGTAAATATTTTCTTATGAATGACGGAAACTTCTACATCAAATATGTGTATATCAGAATTTATTATATATTGTAAATAAGATATGTGAGTAAAGATTAAAAAAATGTTAAGTGCACCCCAGTGCTGTTGTAGGAGTGGATTTCATATTTGACAGTTGCTATAAATTGTAACTTTGGAATATCTCGCGTGTTCTCGATGGACCCCCACAAAAATATGAAATAAACCAGCTACTGTAAGAAAATATAAGAAAGTGAATCCAAAAAAAGAAATTTAACATATATTACATTTTATATGCAGCTGAACGCAGAACAAAGTATAGTCATGATTGATTTTGTACATTTCTAAGCGAGTGTCATAATAGAATTGTTTTAGTTCAATCACGATATCTATAGTTAGTTGTCTGGTTGCGTCAGGTTATCACAGTTTCTGAGTAATGCAGCTTTTCTCGCTTACTTGGGCATCAAACTCACGACTGGCGGAACGGGTACAGAAGCGGTGTTGTTCGTATCACAGCTCGGGACGGAATGAATAAAGTAGCCACAATCAACAACTTTTAGTTGCCAGGTTATTTAAGGTCTCCTGTATGGAGGATATTTAGGAGGCTGACCTTGACTATTATTTAAATGTTATACGATGTAGAAACGTCTGCTACACTGTCGCACGGTCTTGCACTATCCTCTCTCATAGTATTAAGTGTTACAAAACTATTAAGTATTAAGTGTAGGCCAGCCCGCCGCGACGAGGTCTTGCTGACCCACCTGCGCATNATTGCAGAAGATACTCAAGTATACGGAGACAAATTGGTCTGGCTGCAGATTTACCAACAATTCTCGGAAATGAAACGGTTAATGTTAATAAACTATTGAATTTTATGAGTAGATCGGGGCTCCTCCCACAAGTTCTCTGGAGGGTTTAAAATTTGCATTCCCTTTTCATCTTTACTGTCTTCTTTGTTTTCATCGTTCGTTTCTGTAATTTGAAAATATAATATTTAAAAATTGTTTTCCTTTTTTGTGAAATAATGTATTAGTATTCTGTTTTCTTTTCTTTTCTTTCATCTTTCTATTTGGATATTCGTTGAATTTAGGAGGGTTTTTTAGTGGGTATGGTCGAGATATTCGGCGAGTCCCACACACGGGGAAGAGTCATTACGGGTCTTCTCTATGGTGCGAAACTGCATTTTTCCCTACTTGCATGGGCTCTAATGACCTCGATGTTGACGAGCCCTAAAGCCCCAACCAAAAAAAAATGTAACAAAACGCTAAAGTCTTAACTCAAAGGCTTGAGATTAAAGAAAGTGTAAACATTATTTACGCATTATTGAAAATACGTGTTGTAACACTGTATAAACATATAACCGTGTGAGGAATATAATTATTTTCCATCAGTCCAAATTCAACATGAACTTGTTTTGTGTTTTTGAGATGGATGTTCCTATTTTTTACTCTTCTCGTAATTGAAATCTTTACTCACTTTCCTCTTTTTATCATTTATGTGTAAAATTTGAAAGACCATGTAGACCTATTGATTATTGATTAATTTTTATAAATGTAAATTTACTCTGAGTTTCAATCTTCGTATTATATTCTAAAACATAATGGGTTGTACCAGTGGCGTAACTATCCAGGTCGTGGTCCCCAGGCAAAATGTAGCTTGAGGCCCCTTAGTGGCTGTAGATTCAATATTTTAATTTAGTTAAATTTAGAAATATATTTTATGATTTTTTAAAGTAAAGAATACAACCTATCTTAGTAACTGTTTAGTAATTTAATTTAATAATATTTACATACCATATATTTTAATGCAGTAATTGTACAAAAAATCCAATGATTCTATTATATTTTTGTATGACGTTCCTGCGTTATAGCAAATGTTTTAACTAACTGATCTAAATCACCTCTAAAATCATTTGCAGACTCATATTCGATTGATAAAGCACTTAAACCACTAATCTGTCTTGATTCATGAAATTTCTCAAGTAATTTTTGACGAGCTTCAGTTTCTAAAACGACGGTTTTGCAGTCCTTTGTTACCATACATTGTTAACAAAAATGTTGGGATAAATAATTAAACGAATCTCAGTGATTAATTAACGTACAGCGCGCGTTGTTATACCGTTGTTTTTGTTATTGCAAGGATCATATTTTAAAACGAAAAAAAAATTTGATATTTACAACAATTATTGCAAAAAAAGCAGTGGTTTTCAGAGTTTTTTGCAATGAACTTACAACGTCTCATTTTATAAGTTGTATTAAGACCTAAAACTCACTCATTTGACCTTTTTGTCTAGGATCAATACCCGAGTCACTATCTAAGAAAAAATGAATGACCGCAAATTCCGCACTTTGAGGGCTTATTGCAAAAAATTGACCATCTCTACGATTCTTTAAATGACATGGCGGGTCTTAGATTCATGCTTTATGCGATAAAACTACGCCCTACCTTTGAAAAAAAATTTCGACTTTTCGTCCCCATTGCCTGGCCTTGCCGAAAACTGGTCGATTGCGTAAAATGATCAATTAGTAAAAATTGAGCTTATGGAAAAATATTCGTTGATTAATTATGACTATATTAAGTAAAGTAATGTTTTTAATAATGAAAATTCTTTAGTTTGAATAATAATTTTTCTTCACAAACAGTTAAAAAAATGAAGAAAACCACTTCATTTACTCCACTTCATTTACTTACTTCTAGAGGTAGGGGACCCCATGAGACTGGGGACCCCCAGGTGATGTCCGGGGACGTACAGGGTGCTAGTTACGCCATTAAGCTGTCCGCTGGTGAATAAAGAAGTGTAAAATATTCGTAATATAACACTGAACAAAACATCCCAAGTAAGCGGAGGAAAGCGTAAAAATCACGCTTCGAATAGAAAATCTGGCATCGTAAAAAAGATAATTTGACAAATGTCTACCTGGGTCAAATATATGATTAATCAAAATAGCACTGCTTTCTTTTGGCGGGGTTTAAGTTACAGATGCATTCTTTTAAAAATGAATGGAGCAAAAAGTTAACAAACGATTTCCAAGTTAAGAATGCTTATTAAAATAATGTAAGAAGATTTAAGAATATATTTTTAACCATGGAACCCAATTTTTTTAAATATAGTACATTACAAAAATTTGCCTCATGTGTAAATCCGAAACATGGAAAATGGACGATATGCGCGTCTTGACGTTGGCTTTTGTGGGTGCAGTCGCACGCCGTGTGCCACAAACAAATCTCTGGCGAGTGTACGTTCGGCAACTTGGAACCCATCTACCTTCCTCCACACGCAGTCAGTATCCCGCGTACCGAAGTTCCCATGGAGGCCATAATAGGTGTGCAAGGCTGGCGGAAGGACCCCATCGCGCGTGAGTATTCATACCGTAAGTTTCACTTTCTCTTCTAGAAGCGTTTGTGTTTCTGTTTTTTCTCCGGGTAACATTGAGGTACCATATTAACAACCTAGGTGATGGCTCATTAACATTATTAATATACCTCCTGAACATTTCTCACTTCCTTTTTTTTAATGTGCTAATTTCAGTGAAACAAAAATTAATTTTTAAGTCAACATTCCTTATTAATTTTTGGAAGATAGATCCTATTCAGTGAAACTGAAATATGTGATTTTCCATAGAATAATTTTCTATATCGACTTTAATTTTCTTATGAAATTATTGCAGCAAAATTACACGCTTATCCAAAATCATATTGTTCTTCAATAAAGTTATGTGATTNATAAGAGACAGCTACAGTACTTGAGTGCTACCATGGAGTTAAATTAAGAATATTTATTAATTTTTTATTAAATAACCTTTATAAAGTAAAAAATATGTGTTGACCAATGGTGTCATGGTGCCAGAACACCTTTCCGGCACTGGTTTTTGGAATATATATTTTTATTTATATCTTTAATCAAAGTGTATTTTATGCAACGTTATAAGAAAATTAATTTTAGAAACAAATTTCAAGTAAAATACAGCAAGAGGCGTAGGCTACACATTAAGGAGTGAGGTGGTTTTTATTTCACTACCATATGATTTTGGCATGTGCTCTGCAAATAGTGAACATTGTAGGCTGTTTTCTCATAACTATCAGCACAAAAATGTGTCAGTTCTATGGATTCCAATATTATTTCAACACAGGGACTGATTATAATTTTATTTTGAGAGTCAAGAGAGCCATATCAAATATAACTTGTGACGAATGTTCACAATCAAAAAAAGTATTAGGTTTAAAGAAATTCCAAATATAAATTTAGCTTTTTTAGCTTATAGAAATGAAGTTGTAATGCCAAAAATTGACTCCATAAGGTGTTAGAAAGTAAAAATTAGCACATGAATTTTTTTTTAAATTTCTGAGGGGGAGGCACAGGACCCCCTTTTATTGAGAAGTATGGGAAATTCCAGCACTGCTAAAACTGGTGTTGACATGGAGTTAATTCTAACTGCATATAACTTAATCTATCAAAAAATGACTTCAATTCTTTCTTTACATATCTTAGTTTCTTTTCTTTAATTTTCATTTTGTTGTTGTCACAGCTTTCTAAGAGAAATCAATGAGAAAACATCCTAACAATAGGAACATTTTGTATTTGTTTTTATCTTTTTTAATAACTCAGATATTTTAAAAATTCTTTGCTGTATCTAAGAACATTGTTTATTATAAAAATAAGATACATCAAATTGTCAATTGGATAACCTTTGAAAGACTTACGAAAATATCTAGACTGTAATGTAATACAATGGAACTGAAAATTTGAATGAGACTGGGTGTAATAGGTGTGGAAATATTGGGAACATAATATATGTAATTCAACTACTACATAACTCATATAATTTTTTCAAGTAAATTAACTTGTACAAACCAACGAAACATTACTCTTGCTACACAACTAACCTCAATGTTGCTCCTTATAATGTTAATCAAAGTTAAAATGAGTATCTCTTTATGGGGAAGTATCAGAGAAATGTTGATTTAAGATAATATACGTTTCTGCAATTTGTTTAAAATTTGAAATCTTTATTGCGAATTATTTGCTCATATATACAATATGCTTTGCATGTCGCATACAGTATTGTTTTCTTGAATTATTGTTGAATGTCCACTGAAATTAGTTAGAATAAGGATCATGTTCATTTTAACTCCTTTTATTGTGTTTGAGAAACCTCTCCTAAGGCTGAAAATATGCTGTAGTTATGTATTCGTGTCATAATATTTATATCTTATAATATTAAAAGTATAAAATTGACAAGCATTATTTACTCCTGTTCAGGAATAAAGCAGTATATAATATATTTTTTAATAGAATGTTTAACTCTTAACTTGCAGGTAAATCAATTAGTAAGAAGTCTTCATTTCTCTATGGTACATATATTTGTGTAAAGTTTTTTCTGGACACATGGCATAATCATTTTCAGATCTAAAAGACAAAAGTGGAAAATATATATCCTATGTACATAACAGAATTTATAGTACAGAAATCAGGAAATCAAGAAAACACAATAATTTTTATATTAAAATGCTGCTCAAAATAATTTTATATTTAAAAAAGCTATAAGGTAATTAAAAAATTTAAACTATTTTGTAATGCATTTTGTCATAAGTAGTGTTCTCTTACTTTCCTTTCATTTATAGAATTATTTATCATGTGTCTTTGCTATATATGGTTTTTACCATATCCTTTCAAATTGAAGATGGCTAATTCCACAGCCGAAAAAACTCTATACAAATAAATTCATGACATAGAAAATACAATTTCTATCTTATTGATTGAGAACACTATCAACATTTCACCTTATATCATTACAGGTATATGTGTAATCCAGAAAATTAAGACATGAGATTGTTCAACATATCAATATATCTAATATATTTATGACTTTATTCTCAGTTTTATTACTTTTCATCATGTAAGAGGAGTTACTTCTGATAATTTCAACCCTTCTTGCTGTTTACCATGCATGATTAATTTTATCTTTGATAGACAAGTATCGCTTATGAGCTGGTATATTTGAATGAATTGTGCATGTCATTTATAAATTTTTCTTTTATTAATGTAATACCGTAGCTCTTTGATATATAAGTTGCATAAATGCTGTTTTTAATTTGTTTTCAATGCATTAATCCACCCAAAATGAGTGATTCCTAAGAATTCATTCATTTTGGATTTATTTAGTATATTGGATAGTTGCTACTTTACTTATTTAACATAATTTTCCTTGATTTAAACTTCATAATAAATAATTTGCACTTTATGTAATAAGTGAGCACTGACACTCACATGCCTTTAGAAAAACCTAGCTATAATCAAATGCAGGTTTTTGTGAAAAAATATAAACCTAAATGATGTACTAAATTTCCTTTTAGATTCTTCATTGATAATCAAAAATGGTGAAAACTACCTTGCATTATTAGGAGTACAGAATTGTTTATTTGTTTTCAATGACAATGATTTCAATTACACACTGCAAATAGTTCCCATTTCAAAAGATTGTGAATAAAACACTCATTAAAATTTAAATCTCTCTCATTCTGACACCTAGCTCTGCAAACAAACATTGAAATTTTACAACCAATGGAACAGATCTGGAAGAATTCAACACAAAATCTGAAAAGAACATGTATTTCACCCTGGGATAATAAATTAGTATATCTGAGGCAAAAAAGACTTTCTATTTGTTATATAAAAAAATACACTTAATATTGTGATTTTTTAAAAAAGACAAATGGTTAAATCTCTTTCTTTTCATGAGGAATTTGAGCATTATACTTCAGTCATCTCATTGACCATTGTAATAAATGGTGTTTAGGTACCATTACTTATCTTCTCACAGCACTTCTCTCCTTAACTTTCGTAGATTAACTCGTAAAATAATAAATTTTAAGCTAAAAACAAATATGTAACTATGATTCATTTGAATTAAAATAATATTCTATAGTTTCCTGAGTGAAATATCAATTGAGTGAATTTTTGTACCATTGCCTCTCTTCCACAAATGTGTAGTTTGGCAATTTGATGCACGCTTTGGCTCACATTACAGCTTGCTCATATTATCAGCCTTGGTTTATAGTGAACTTTTGCCAAGTTTTGCCATTTTGCAGGCTGTGATGATAGAGGGAGCCGAGTTTCTGCTGTCATGAAGCGCCTGTCTCTTGTTTTGCCTCGCAGCTGCCAGGGCAACTGTCACACCTCCCCTCCCTACATACGAGGTACATTGACCCCCCTGTCGGTCGCTGGTTGCTGCCATGGCTGTGCTGTGTTGCTGCATGACTGTTTGTGGCACCCGCTAGCAGCAGGCAGAGCAAGCTTATCTGACCTGGTAGCAGCCGTGACTCACCCAACATGATGAGACAAAAGATTCGTAGTTGATAATAGCCCTGAATTCCATTCTTCCTCACAGGCCCAGACATACCAGTGGAGTGATTGGGGACTATCTAAACACAAAACTGACAAAATATTGAAATGAAAATGGTGTGAAAACATGTTTGTCATTAATAAATTTCTTATTTAATTTTAATATTAAGGGCATCAATGTTCATTATGCAAGGTAGACAATTTTCTGATGTGTCTGCTGATGTTCGAATTCTGATATTTGACAGATTTTAAGAAATTACATAATACCATGACAGTCACATGTTTGTGCAAGATTATCATGGTACAGTGTTGTTATATATGACTCAAAGATTTTGTTACTAGTTTTCATGTGTTATATTGTAAAATAAAATGTGCATGTTATGTTGTGAGGAAAATTCATTTGGAACATGTATTACATTATATAATTCTTTATGTGTGGAGTTTTAATTTATGAAATCATTCCTCTGCTTAGCAAACATGTTAAAAATCATTTCATTTTGAATTACATTGCAATTTTCTATTTTCCACTGATTTTGCATTTTTTCTTTTGTGTTTGAGTAAACCTCTCACTTATTCACCAAATGCATCTAAACAATTAAAATGTAACTTCCTATTTCTTAAAACACTTTCCAAAATCTGATTAGACCAAGTATACAAGATTATAGCTAGGTTTTTTAATCAACTACATATTAAAGGTAGCAATAGCATTAAAATCCATGCTTTCATCTGCAAGTCATAGTCTGTCAAAGGATATTAATCAAAAGCTGAATTTGATTTGCACATTACCTTATGTCTAATAAAGTAAACTTATTTTGTTTTCTAGGTGACTCTGTAGCATGTTGAGTGTGTTGATGTTGTATACAGCATGATGCACTTGCTTCTTCCATGTTGTTGTCCAAAAGCTTTGCCTGCTGCTTTGTGTGCTGAGCAGCAGAGACATTGCTCTAGCATGATGCACTGTGCAGCACATGGTAAGATTTGTTGAAGTCAGTAGGCTGCTGAGACAATATTCTGGATAATCAGTCAGTTCATAGAAGAGAGATGCGTCAGATCAGAATTATTTTGTCTTCTTGTCAAAGAACCATCATATGATTCCATTCTGTGATGAACTTGTTTTATTTATGAACCTTCAGAACAGTCATAATTCAATGTACACTTCCATAAAGATAGAATAAAGCAAATGAAAAAAAAAATTTAAGATATGTTTTTTAAAATATTTTTCTAAATAATGTTGATTTATTTATGGATTTCTGAATCTTGTAGTGACATTCAATCCTAATCCAATTCATATGTCCCTTTGTCACAATTATTCATTCAATATGAAATTGGCACAATATGACATAATGATACTTAGTTTCAGTTATTTTCAAAATTAGTTAAGAATTGCATCGCATCATACAGGAGTTAACCATACCTAAAGTGTATTACATTTATTTTTTTAAAATGTTAATATGACAAGCATTGTATTGTTGAAATGGTCATATTTTGTGGATTCAAAAACTTAAAACACGTAACACTTTAAAAATAAAAATTTTAAATCATTGGAGAAACTTCTATTTATTTCATGAGTAATTTAATTATTTTGTTTTTTAGTTTGGGTTTGAATTGAGGAGGACATTTGTTTGTTTGTGTGTGTGTGTGTGTGTGTGTATGGATGTTGATATAAAATTGAAATACTATTTCTTTTGGCATGTGTGAAGAACCTATTGCATTACATATAAATTTGTTGTATTTTATATCATTTTTATGTTTTCTGTAATTGATGTTATGAAAGATATTTATTCCTTGATGCTGATTACTCATTTTATTTGTTACCCTATTGCACTACGTATTTTAATTAAGTTGAAGCACTGGAAGATAAACATAAATATATAAATTAATTAAGGAGTTTCTATTTAATTTTTCCTGTAGAAATGTGTAAAATGCATGTTATATTTCTCTGGTACATTAAAATACAGGAAAGTATGGATGTAAATGTGCTGCACCAGGTCAGTTGTGTGAAGTCATTGTTGAGGAAGAATGAAAATTGCATTGTTCTGTTAATTTGTCTACAGCTACATGCATTTCGGAGGAAGATTTTAGCAGTGGTGATGTTCCCAAACACCGTGATGACGATTATTCTCATGCGCGAGGCAAAGACAAGGAAAAGGAAGACAGAGAAGAGGGTACAGTATCTTTTGATTCAAGTTAACCTAAGTTAGTTAAGTATACTATAATTAAGAAAAATTTTAGATTTAAGTGCTCATTATGAACACAAATTTTTTGCCTACTTCCCAATATCTATTAAAAGTATAACCAAAA
>NNCF01126580.1:803560-933265 GCA_002313205.1 Laupala kohalensis | reverse complement strand
TATATATATATATTTATATTTATATTTATATTTATATTTTGGTTGTTGAAAAAATGAAAACTCTCATTTACCTTACCAGTTATTGAAAAAATTGGTTGAAAATCAGAATAATAGAATGGTATAAACAAAATTGTTTTATTTTTATGGTTCCTAATGCCTTGCAATTTTCATGTGTAGTCAGTCTGTCTTGTATTGAGACACTCATTGACTTTAGATTTCATGTCATGTCAGTTGAATTTTCTAATGATAGAAAGATGATATTTTCAGTTACCATCTTTATGGTATCACTAATTTCAGGCATTCAGTGATTGAAAATTCAGGACTAATGAATTGCTCTTGGACTTGTGTGTAATTTTATGGAGAGAAATCTCAATAATTTTGACCGTGAAGTTGATGATCAATATATTGAACTGGTCTTAATTCATCTATTTTAGAAGGTTTTGATCAGAAGCTAATGAAAAATATGAATCCTGAAATGGTTACAATTGTGTTGAAACAGCAACTGAAATCTCTCAGAATAGAGATGCAACAAATAACCAGTGACTGGCATGAAATTGAGTATAACTGAATACTCTCAGGTTTACCTATGCTGTTGGGGAGTAAAAATATATAATGCATATTTATTAAATACCAGACCTGTACCTATTCAATAATCAGCAAAGTATTCTATAAATAATGTATATTACTGCAAAACCATATTTGATTAATTTTGTTCAAATTAAATATGGATCAAGAATGTAAATTAATTTTTCTGTTAAAAAACATTACATTTTTAGTGACTTGGGTTTGTTATATATTGTTTATATTTGATTTTCATTTAGAAATAATCCTCTTTACAGAAAGTATAAAGGTATATGATGGTAACATCTCTTATCGAAGACGAATATTTCGTGTGATCACTGTTCCAAGACAGGCAAATGTGGAACAATTGTTAACAGCAGCCCTCCGAGCCTTCCATATTACTAAAGATCCAGGTAAAAAGGATATTTTTTATAATTCTGGAAAGTTGTATTTGAAATTATTTCTTTGAGGTGACCTTTGAACTTCAATTACCAACCATGTTTTATAAAAATAGTTCCACCCAAGTCTCTCACTATTCTAACCAAGATGAGGGAATATAGGTTTGATTCTTTGTCAGGGTGGACTAGGAATGGGACAATTCACTTTCTTTCTTACCTACTTCTGATAATAGTTAATATTAATTTGTCTTACATGACAGCAGTAATTATTGAAATTGTCTCTTACTTGATTCCAGAGAGTAAAGTAACTTATATATGTGGTCATGCACCAAAGTTTGTATGTGTATATATTTGATATTTAAGAGAGGAACTTAACTTTCATTATCAAAAAATTAAAATCTTTGGATGTTCGAGGATTAAATGATGTCTTAACTTCCTTCATGTGTGCTAAGTTTTGACAAAATGTTTCTTCAAATATTCAGGAAACTTTTATCTAACGGATGTGTATGCAGCTGAAGATGCAAGATTGCCAGAAACCAGATTAGAAGATCCATTGCCTGTAATAAATTTGCATAGGAAGGAAGGAAAGCGTCCAGCTGTTTTCCTTCGTTTTCGGTAAGTGCAATTGCAAAATTCATTTAAATACCTGTCATTTTGTATTAAGAAACATATTTATCTTAAAGGCCAGTAACTTGTCTTTTAATGGGGTATTTACTTGAAATGAGATATTTGTTCAGAAATCTGATATTTGTTCATTTATGTAACATAAATCAAATGAAATATATCTCTTGACACACTTTTCTTGGGAAGTATTTGTATCATAATTACCAAGAGTTTTTTCTTGAGTTGTGTCTAATAATTTTAATTTTTGTGTATTTATATACATTATCTTGAAAGTTTTTTGTTTTTCTTTCTACATTTTTAAGTAGCTACATTTTTTTCAGTTTTCTGATGTTTTTTCTATTTTTTATTTTGAGATATGTCTGTAGCATGTATTGAAAAAAAAAATTTTTATGTGTTGTAAATTAACACTGTAAATTTGATAATTACTACAGAGATCGAGATAATGACAGTGGCGAGGTTCGTGTATACCCTGGAAAGGTTCAAGTGACTGAAGCCTTTTGTACCATACCTGTGAATGCAGAGAGTACAATTGAAGATCTTATCAAAGAATCCTTGGTACGTTTTCGTCTAGAAGGTTCCCGGCCTGAAGACTTTCGTCTTAGCCAAGTACTATTGGATCGAGGAGGTATTATAGTTTATTATTGTACCTATGTACCTGATATTGTTGAAATTCTTCCTTTGATACAGAATGAAAAACAATTAGTACCATATTTTATCAAACATACAAGAACATTTAAATCTGTGTACAATAAATTTTCTGACTACAAGTAAAATTTGTTATACATTATACAGTAAGATTTGTGACTCTAATATCTATGACAATAGTTGTTAACCTAATTGTTCATCTCTAAATAGTTATTAAAAATTAGGAAACAAGAATAGTATTTTGCTTTTTATTATTGTAAAACTAATTCATTTAAATTTCTCAAAATAATGCTTTATTTAACTGATTTATTTGAAAGAGGAGAATAAATTCAGTGTATTTATATTTATTAAATAGTAGACTACTCATCTTATGATTGTTAAAAATTTGGAGACTATACTCTTATGTTTTACTGTATGATTCTTGATGAAATTTTTGTACAAATATTTCTGGTTTATTTTTTGAAACTATTGAGGAAGCACCTCTATAATTTTGTGTAATATTGAAGTCTGGAGGTAAAGTAAACACACTCTTTAACAGTGACACAAAATGTGATGCAAGGACATGAACGACCATGGGAAATAGTAAAACAGGTTGGAAAGGACTCAATTCGTCAAATGGAATTGATGCGCTTTTACTTGCAACTAAAACAAGATCCTCATGGCCCTAACTTGGCCCTCTTTGTTGGGAATTTGCCTCCCAATCAGAAAGAATGTGATTACCAGAAACAGCTCGCCGATCTTTTAGGAAATGGTAAGTTTCATTAATTTTTCTAAATCTAAAAGTGATTAAGATATGTTCTTTTCATGAAATATGAATTCATTAGTCTTATTAATCTAATGCATTATATATATTTTAAAAAAATAATTTTTTCTTGCTGATGTGCATGAATCAATGTCATAAACAGTCTTCCAAGAAGTGCTACTCATATCTTGAGTGAATAAGAAAGAGAGATGGGATATTATTGATCTGATTAAATGAGTGACAACTCACATACCAATATTAATGGGTTTCTAACAATGAACACAGTTGTTACAGTCCTGGAAACATATGTCATAAAATTGTAGTGCTATTTGACCATAATCTAGCATCATAGCGATCAAAGGATAATAACTCACAATAATTAAGATGATGATTTAAACTTACTTGAAAATTGTACTTACATGATAGAAATTATATAAATTTCAGACTAGATGAAGAGGGTTGAAAACAGTTCTTAGCCATCAACATCATTGAATATAGACTTAGTTTACTTTTCCAATGAATGTACTTTATACAACAAAATTATATGTTTTTTGTCAATAAATGGTAAACTGAGTTCTAGGAATTCCAGTTTTCTATGTTTGAACATTTCATTATTCTTATTTGGTTCTAAAAATTTATTGTTTAAGTAATGTTTTCTTCTTCTTTATCTTACATCTTTCAATACAATGGATCAAGGGATATTACTTTTTTAACTTAAGGTTTTGATTCTAGATAGTCAGAGAAATGTTTGCAAAACTGTTTTTAAGAACAAAATATGCACCACAAAAATCATATAATGCATCATAATATATTAATAAATTGAAACCCTAAGAAGAAAGACAAGTGTTTATACTTCATGTGGTGCTTCAATGATAAAGAAAAAACTCTAAGAAAAATGTATAGTGATAACATAATTTTGAAACAGAGTGAAATTTATGTAATTCCACTAATACCTGTTGTCTGAACTATTTTTTATGCCACATAACAGAAAAAGGCAAAAACAGAAAAAAAAGAAAAAAAAATGTATTTGATTAATATAACAGGAAAAAAGTGTTTGACTAAGAAATTATGAAAAAGGGTATTATGAATTTTTCAGAAAACAAGTTCTCTTCAATTGGACCAATTTATTATGAATACGGCTCTATGGTTATAAGATATGAAGATGCAGATAAAGCTGTGCGAGCATTGTACAAATTACGAGAATCTGGGAAGCATCTACTTGGTAAATACTATTTATAAGAAAATATAAGTTGTTTAATACCATATATTTTAAATTTTAAAGAAAATAATAAAGATGACTACATATTTTAGTTTTGAACTTCTAAAATTATTTTCTATATTCCATATTTACTTTTTGATTTTCACTTTTTCTGTCATGGTTGACTTCAGTAGTTTAGATGTCTTTTTCATTTATAGAAGCCAATAAAATAATTAACTACATTATTCTCTATCTTTTTGATAGTATCACTCTACTACTACTACTATTATTATTATTATTATTATTATTATTATTATTACTACTAGTTTCCACACCAATAGAAAGCTTTGATTTTCTTACAATTTTAATGTTTGTTACAGTGATGCTTCTACCAAATATTGAGCCAAGTGCTGTGCCAGTTGGAGTGCAGCCTCTTCTTGTGTTTGTGAATGTTAAGTCTGGTGGTTGCCAAGGTTTGGAGCTAATTTCCAGTTTTCGTAAACTATTGAACCCATACCAGGTGTTTGATTTGGACAATGGTGGACCATTACCAGGGTATGAAATACAATACTTCTGAAAACACTTAACAAAACTGAGGGAATATATTTCATAATACTATGTAAAAAATCCTTATTTATATTCTTTTGAATTAGGTTGTATGTATTCCGACATATTAAGGATTACAAAATCCTTGTTTGTGGAGGTGATGGAACAATTGGTTGGGTGCTTCAATGTCTGGATAATGTTGGACAAGATAGTGAATGCTCGTCACCTGCTTGTGCAATTGTCCCTCTGGGTACTGGTAAGTTAATTTGTAGTTTATTACAAATGGGATGGGACATATAAACATATATCTGTAATGTAATGCTACTACTTATTGTCTTTTCCAAGGGTTTAAGTGATTTTTCTCTCTCTCGGATCTCAAAAGTGATTTTCTTCTTGAGAGAAAAAAATTCAATTTTTTCTGGCTTACCTTCTATCATGCTAAAAGATTTTTTTTTCTATTGGATATCTAACATACTGAGCATCAAATTGACTTACAATTGTAACATACAGACCACAAATATGTAAAGTCGACTGAATAACAGTGATTTTTAGATACAATTACTAAAGTGAATTAGTCATGTGTCTAATTAAAACATTACCTATGACTTCAGATCTATAATGTCTTTAAAATGTAATAAACAATGTTCTTGTCATAGGTCTTGTGTGCATGTCTGTCCCTTTACCGACTATATATCTTGCTTTTGGGTGAATAATTTATTGTGTAGAAGATAAAAAAAGAATTAAGTTATTCAAGAGATTATTTTTGCTATTTTTTCTTGACAATGAATTAAATAAATCTGCATTTGCTATATCCAATGCTTTTTTTGGCTCTATTAGGAGGCATTGAAAATTTGGTGAGAAATTTGTGTGTAATGATTTAGTTTCAAACTTCCAATTATCTCTCCATATTAGTCTGAAAATCTGTTAATTTGTAGTTGCAATATTATTATTTGTAGTTTTAAAAATTAGCTTTAAAAAATTTGATGTCTGCATGACTGATGTTGAGTGAGAAAACATTCATTGCATATTGGAAGAGAAAATGCATAAGATAGGAAAGAATAGGAAAACCATTTTTTTATTTTATTGAGTTAATGCTGTTTAGTAATGAAATCACTATTCTTCATTTCAAAGGATATAATCTCCTTTAAAATATTTAAAATATTTCAATGAATGCATCCCATGACTTCTCAACACATTCTGTTTACATATTAAGGTGAGCAAGGTGAAATCATTTTAAAATATTTGATTTCATTGAAAATATTTAAAACAATATTTACTATTTTGATAGAATATAAATTTATTGAAGAAATTTAATAAATATATCATTAATATTATTATTTTTCTTGTAACTTTGTCACATTAAAATGAGGTAAATAATCAAATGATATTTGTCTTGGATAAGAACTTTTTTCTACAAACTATTGTCTTTTTCTGAATACTTCACATTAATTGCTGTTACTGGAAGATACAAAAGCAATTTCTTTTAATAATTTTTTTTAATACTTAAAGAAAATTTACGTTAATTTAACTACGCATTATTTCAAAAGCATTGTCACAACATAAAGTTGTAGAACTTAATAGACTTAAGTGTTTTTGTGATTTGAAATGTCCTTTTAGGTAATGACCTGGCTCGAGTATTACGTTGGGGCCCTGGATATACAGGAGGAGAAGATCCTTTGAACTTGTTGAGAGATGTGATAGATGCTGAGGAAATTCGTTTGGATAGATGGACTGTTGTTTTCCATCCTGAGGACAAAGCTGATGACAAAGGTCCATCAGCAACAGTTGGCAATTCTGCAGGTGAGATTTTTAATAAAAATAGTTTTGCTTGATATGCTTCTAGAATGTAGGTGCCATTAAGCATTCAATTAGATATTGATTCAGATCTTAGACAAATATTTTCCATAATTTAGAAATATATTATTTTTAATTTTTCTTTAGTGTTTGGAGCAGAATGCACTTCAGAAGAAACAATTGTAGATTAAATTATGATTATGAAATTGTTTTTTAGTTTGAGGCTTTTCATAGTTAATATCCAACTTCATGCTGCAACTTATACCATCACATGTCTTTCAGCATGTTATCTATAATTTTTATTTCAAAATCTTGTTATTTAATGTCATACATCTGTATGTATATAAATATATACATATTTGTATAGGACAGTGCATTTGCCTGAACAAAAGTTAATTGGAATTCAAGAATGACCTTTCAGATTCATAGAGGGTGCTAAAAGAAGCCTGGCTTTAATAGGCCTGAGCAGAGGTGTATGTAATTATGATCTGATTTGTACCTTTTAAAACTAAACCATTCTTTCATTGAAATGTATTTATATAGGCTATCATTAAAAATCTTGATGTGGGATGATGCAAGTGAATTGCCCCTTATATTGAGTTCTGGGACAATTTAGAAATCTAACATGTATGAGTATTTTTACTTTATATTTTTGAAAGTATTAGGTAACAAAATTAAAATATTCATTGTTTTCTATAAGTATAATATAAAAAATTTGTGAAAGAAAATTTATATAAAACTTTGATTGATTTATAAAACAGTAACTGTTTTCTGCCACATGACTTCTTAATACAGGAAAATAATGAACATAGTTTACTATATCCTGTGACCTACAGAGTATAAGTTAAAATACGTTTGGTGGGGCTGATATGAAGTAAAATAATGAGACCTTCAGATACTGAATAGCTGTTATTTCTCTGCAGATCATCCTCAGACAGAGAAAGTTAAGGGTTTGCCTGCTAGAGGGAGTTGGAGGAGGGGGGTGTGCGGTATGTATAATTTGGCTCTGACCATCGGTGCCTAACTCAGTTGGTGTCATATCTTCTTAACCCTCTCCCCTGTATTCCTGCTGGTCACATTAAACCTATTGTCTGTTGTGTGGTCTGAAAAGGTACACTGATACACCAGTAGTATCAAAACCACTTTTAGTCTATCGGGCCTTTTCACAAAGGTGCGTTTTCTTCTTTCAGACACCAGTAGGCTCTGATTAGAAATTTCCACCCTCTGGCTCGAGCCTCTCAGGATTTCTTTGGGGACCTTTGTATCTAATCCATAGGAGAGTAGTACTTGTCATAAAAACAAGGAGCCAGTGCCTGTCAGAAGGACCCTGTCCTGTCCTACTTGCTGTCAGTGTGCCTGCTTGACGATGCTTGCTGCCTCTATGTTGTGGGATTTGGTGTTGCCTTGAGGAAAAATAAAATATGTCCTTTTCATAGATCCCTTTAATTGATTTATCAATTGTCTTAGTGTCTCACATGAGATACAGCTTCATTGCCCCAATGACATCTTGCCTGGTTTATTCATGGATAGATTTATGATGCTGCAGGAGAAAGCTACACAAAATGTGGGTTTTGAATAATTAAGAAAAATGGAGATTTGAGATTGAAAATTTTTTTTTGATAACTGCTCTTGAATGCATTGGATTTGTCAAATTTCTTTTATTATTTATTACTATTTTCCATAAAATATGTATTTTATTTGAAAGTATGTATGATCTTCTATTTGAATAAAAAGTATTGTGGGTTGCGCATTTAAAGGAAATGGTACAAACTTTGTTACG
Organism: Laupala kohalensis; assembly: GCA_002313205.1. Classification (NCBI taxonomy): domain Eukaryota; kingdom Metazoa; phylum Arthropoda; class Insecta; order Orthoptera; family Trigonidiidae; genus Laupala; species Laupala kohalensis. The sequence continues at coordinate 924,977 of NNCF01126580.1, read as the reverse complement.
AGCTCTATCTTCGTTGATAATTATGAATCAATTTCTCTTTATTTTCCCTTGCCATTGCAGTTATTGAGAGTTTTTTGTTCCATTTTGTTTTGATCCTGCAGTAGCTTGCTCTCTGCAGTAATTGTGAAAATTGTATTAAAATAATTTTCTCAGCAATTTTTATATATACTGAATTGACTTGTGTAGCATGTTGTGTATTTCCTTGTGCTTGCTTTACCTACTTAATCTGGGATCAATTTTTGCAAAAGAATGGAGATTATTTCTCTTTCTACTGGAATAGGTTCATTTTTTGTGTATTGTCATGTTACTTTATCTCCTATCCTTTTTGTTGTATTGCATGTTCTTTATCCCATAACTTAGGAATTAAAATGAAATTTTTATCTTTAATGGGATACCTATGTGTTTCATAAAGTCATAGTTTCTCATCAATACTCTTGAAATTTTTGTTATTCTGTATGGCTGAGGAAAAGCAGGAATTGATTTATTTGAATAAACATTTAAGGATCATATTAAAAGAATGTTTATTTGCTGAGGAGGTGGTATAATTAACATCTGCAGTAGGTGGTATAATTAACTTCTTTTTCACAACACTATTTTCTGTTATTCATATTTGATTACTCAACACTTATTTATTACTTCGATCTCGTAGATGATGAATGTCAATTGCTCTACCTTAGCTTTTCATTCAGCAATTCAAAATAACATTATTATATCAGTGAAAAGAAATAATAATTAATAGAACTGACACAAATGAAACATTGTATTACAGTGGAATTGTACTTCCACACTTTTCAAGATTCCTGGCTGAGATGGCATCAACGGAGGAAAAATGTAAATTGAGTGAAATGAATTTTGGCCTTTCAAAAGTTTTTTGAATGATAATCATATAATAATCAGTATTAGGTCTAAAATGGCATAGTATGTGTATTTTGTGACTCTTTTTATATACTTTTTTGATATTACATTGCAACGCTTTATAAATAACTGAAGAACCTAAAAATCTATTTTTCAAAGAATAGGTCTTAACTCAGTGGTGGCCTTCATCCCCACCAGTCATTCTTCTGCTTTTAACATTAATGTTAAAATTTAAACAAGAGTGAGAAAATGAAATGCTTCTTTATCAGATACTTGCTCATCATATATTTCTTTTTACATTTTATGTATACAAGTATATTCTTTCTCAGCTTCTGATAAGCATTTTTTGCTACTAAACAACAACAAAAAGTCATTCAAGGGATGCCTCTGATGTAGGCATCCATTGAACAGGTAGATAGCACTCCTGTGCTGTCACACAGTCTAAATTACCATGAATTTACTTATGAGATGCAACATACTTCAACTGCTCAAAAAAATTTCAAAAATTCATCCATGGTAGAAAAATTCTGAAAATATCTTTAGAAAATTGTTATTTTAAAGTGCAGGCATACTACCTAAAATATTTTAGATTTCTATCAATATTTGTGATTAGTTCAAACCCACGGTAAAAATTACATTATGAACTTAGGAATATTCAAAAAGTATATTATATGACGGGAAAATGCAAATCCCTGAATTATAGAAACAGGGTTTTATTGTCATTCTTTAAGCATGAACATTCTGTTTATCTATTGAACATACGACTTGATGCTATGCTTGTTCCCTATGCATGCAAAAAAACAAACAAACATTAATATTGACAAAATCAAAGTAAAATGCAGGATGCAAAAGTTCAATTGAACATGAGCTTGCATATGTCATTACATGGAGGTCTTTCTATATCAGTGTTCAGGAAGTCTGTATGAATGTAAGCATGTGTGAGTGTGTGTAAGCCCTTATGTGTGCAAGAGCATGAGTAGATGTTTTTGGGAGTCATATGATCCTTCTGCAAGTTTTTTTTTTCTTATATCTTGTGCACTTAATCCTAATAACTTTTGGAGACAATTTTTCCAAGTTGCAGTGTGATAATCAGACATTGTAAAATAAAGGATTATTTAGAATGAACATGCTATTTCAGGATGGAATTTTTGTGTATTTATATTTTATGTCCATTATCTAAGATTCACATATTAGACAATTTACAGGAAAAGTCATAGAAAATTTCTTTTTTCTGAATGTTGCATCATATATTTCAATACAGAAAAACTAATGCCACAGGTATAATTTTTTGTCTCCCTAGGGCTTCCAGTCAAAGGGTTTGCATTTTGGTAATTTTGTTATTTGATTATTGCTATTTAATATGAAAATCAAAACTGAGTATGTGGCTACAGCCATGTCAATGCACTTATTCTGGAGGTTCTTTTTATCTTTTGTATTTGCTAGAAAATCCAATTTCTTGATAACCTTAAGGTATTCTGCTCTGTAAAGTTTCATAACATTATACTTCAAAATATGTTGGGTTTTTTTTTCACAATTTTCTTCTCCACTAAACTAATTTGTATCTCTCAAGAACGTGTTTTAAAGGGACCTTTACCTCATCTTCTACCAAGCGTCAACTAGTTCTGTTAACAATGTGTGCAAGACTCAACAAAAGATATTCCTGAAGAATACTTACAAATTTAGTGAAGAAGTACGTAAAGGCTGAGAAGTTAAAAAAGGGAGTTAGCATCAGTTTTGAAGAATTGTCATGAGCCTTGAATTACATATCTAATTAAGAAATATTTAAAAAATATCTTTACATATCATATGGGTCATATTAAAGAACAACCTGGAAATTTATTGTCTTAATATCTTTTGTACAACATAAATAAAATGACAACTTTTAGGAATTTTTCACCGAGAAATTTTAATGACATGAGAAATAGCATATTATTTTAAACACCCAATTCCTTGTACACAAGTAGTGAATTATTGCTTGTCTCAAATACTTTATTGAATTCACTTCATTCTCTGTGGAATTTTTATGAATTTATTGTTCACAATTCACTTAAATTTATGTGAACGTTGTCATTTATCTGATATATTGGTTATACTTTAACAATTATTAATCTGGTAATGCATTTACAAAGTATGTCATTTATCAACTTCAATTTTATCTGTCAAGAGTTCAAGTCCAATGGCTCCCTTAACCCCCCCCCCCCCCATAAATCTGCCACAGGTCCCATCAAAGGTCAAAATCATGAAAAGAACAATCAAAAATTTAAAATTAAAAAATCAAAGAATGTGATCTTCAACTTGTAAATTTTACCAATTAAGGAATATAAAGTCATTTTTAATGTCCTAAACTTTTGTGAATTAAAATTCACAAATGATAAAAATATGAATTTCTTTTTTTCATTAAGAATCATATAGAAGCACCTAGAAATGTAAAACAATTATGATAACTGTTGGGAAAAATTCATCAGAAAACAATATAATTCCATAATTTTTGTAAATCAACATAAAATTACCTTATTTAAATATAATTTTCCCTTGAACATTTTCTTAAAACTATTCAGTTTTAAGTTCTTCATCTTTTACTTCCTGACTTCCAAAGAACTTTTCTGTATTTTATTTATTTACTACACAGGTGTTAAGTATACAGTTTTCCTATGATGGGGATATGGAAAACCCCTCCAGAATCTTTCGCTGTTCACAGGCCTTCTAAAAAACTATATATTGTTACTATAATATTTTCCAAAAATTATTTATACTTCATTATTTAAAATCCATTCTTTCAATAGTTTTTTATTACTTTTGTTCAAAAACTTTAAGGTTGTGTGTTTTCATATATTCTGAGTTATTGTATTATATATAAATATTTTCTGTGAGTTCACATTTTTGCTCTAATCTGTTGTGACATTATTTATAATATTTAAAATCAATAACTCATTGAGTTATTATTGTAAAAAATGAATCCATATATGTTGCAAGAGGCGTTTTGTTCCTTGGTTTTATTTATCAGTTGGACTTGTCATTTTGTTCTTTCTGTACAATGCTCACATTGTTCCATCATATTTAAAAGAGTGAAGCTTCATGACAGGGGACCTGTCAGGTTTTGTTTTGCAGCAATAAAATGACCTATTTTTTTAATAGGGTAGGCATTTGCAATTTTAAAGACTGCATTATTTGCTGCCTTCTTGTGATTCATAGGCAAATGTAATCCCTTCAATGTTTCTTTATCCCCCAAATGTCCTTATCACTCTGTTGATTGTATGGTATTTGATGATGTACTTGGTTGCTATTTTCTTCCAAATTTCTTCCAGAACATAAATTGGTCCTTTAACATAGTCTTTTTCAAGAAAATTTTTGTGCACTAAGGTCCTTTTCTGTAGACTCAATTTGATTTGTTGAAGCTGCCATCTTATTTCTACTATACTCTGCTTATTTGGACCCCCAACGGGAAGAAAATTCATACCTTCACTATTAATGAATTTCCATCCACAAAACTTTTGGACCTAATAAACTTAACACTCCTTCAATTTATTGAAAAAGATTCAAATATCAAAAGATTTGAAAGTTCAGTGATAAAATTTTTATAGATTTGGTTTTGTTTCCATGATTTTAATCTTGAAGACAACCTTAAAACTATCAATAAATGGATTTTAACATATCTATTAAACTTAATTCACAAATAACAAAACATGCAAAGGCTGAAATTTTTGTGAAAATGAGGACAGGTTTTCTGATTTTTTTGCAGCAAACATAAAATGGCATTTTACTTCACCAGCATTGTTCATGAGGGATTGTGCGAGGCATTGAGAAATGACATTTCAATAGTATTTTACCATTTATCCTTGTCTATGTGATCTCAAAATAGTTTTCCAAAGGGAGAAAACCACCTACACTACTATTTTCTTTAAATATTCTTGTTTTAATACATGGAATCACTTATTTTTTATATTCCCTTACTAAATTGACATCTTCACTTTCTTTAGAATATCATTTTATGTTTAGTTCTTAAATATTCTTCATTGTCAGTGGTAGTATTTGGGGAACTTTCTCCCAATTCATATTTTACATAATTCATATTAAATTTGAAGTCAAAAATTTCATACTAAAATGAAATAGTTTGCATGCTGATGTGAATGTATTTATCAATTTGAATGTACTAAGTACAAGGATGTTAATCTAAAAGCAAGACATTTTGTAAAAAAAAAAAAAGAAAATTTGTTAATAAATATTTTAATTTATTTAAATGTAAACCATGAGACATACAACAATTATTGTAAATAAAAAGTAAATACAATAGACATTTGAATGTGACTGAAATAGATGATTTTCTATGAAATCAGTGAATAATGTGTACATGTTCCATGAGTACATGATATCTGCTCTACAAAGCTATAATGCCGTCCCAAACAAAATATTGAAATCTATCCTCTATTCATGGTATAATTTTTGATAAAAAAAAGATTACTTAAACATGTCTACATTATAGAGTTTGAATTAAAACTTAACTGTCAAAAAAGTAATTAAAAACTTCATATGACCATGGGAGAGGCAATAAACTAAGGCATTAAGAGAAAATAAGTAGAGTATGTCGAATGTGAGCATCAACTTTGCACCCCATACTCAAACTGATGGTTCTTGTCCTGTACTTTATCTTATTTCCACATAAATTAACTTGGGCATTGATTGATTGATTGATTGATGTGGTTGTGTAGTACAGCTTCTATTGTTGATATTTATTTTCAAGATGGTTTATGAAAAATCTATTCTACTAATTCCCTCTACAAATATATTTCACTCCAAGAGCACTGTACACAACCTGACGATAACTTTATTTTGAGGCCATTTAACACTGGGCAAGTCCTCATAATGGTACTTCACTTCTTTGACTTCATGCCATCTCTTGTTAATTCCATGTTGAGACTAGTATTTTCCCATATTGTATGTATTTCCTACACTTTTGGAGAATTTATATAATTTTATTCTCAAGAAATAACAATTGTGAAAATTGCAGTTTCTGTAAAAACTGTATATGACCATGTGGCAAACAATTAACTAATTAATTCTCCAGGAGGAAGCAAGAGACCAACTCATCAATTCTGAACAACATGCCCAAAAGAAAATTGTAGAAAACCTGGGCCTGGATGCAGCTACTCACAATGTATCCAAACCATTCCTAGATTTAGTAAATGAAAAAAATATTGAAAATAATAAATAATAAGGAACAATATATTAAGCATGTATTAAAATGATTTTGTATTTTAATCAATTAGTATTATAAGTAGTGTGACAATGGCTAAATAATATAAGTATAATACTTTTGGATATTAAGTATTTAACGATTATGTTTCACATTATTATTTTAATGAATCCCATTATTATACTAAATATTGACTTGAATGTAAAAAATAATTTATTTAAAACTGGTATTAAATTATTTTACTAAAAATTAATAAACTTCTGAACATTATGGAAGCAATGGCACAGTAAAAAGCTTTCTTCCAAAAATTTGAAAAGATTCATTTTTGACATATCCTTTGTGTGTTATGTTCATAGATAGTTTTATGGACATAACCTGACTTGCATAAACATACGTTATTCATAATACTCACACTTAGTAGACTTTGTATGTGTGTAAAAATATTTGGTAGTTATCACTTGTTTCCTTTGCAACGAAATGTTGTCATGAATGTATTGGTGAGCATTAAAGTTGTAGCCAAGGACTTCATAAAGAATATACAAAATTGTGATAAAAACTATTAGTGACCGTTATCCGAGGTAAGGTCATACACGTGAATGTAGAAAAATTCATGAAATAAAAACGAACTTAACTGCACAGGGTATAATTTTTGTATGAATTTTTGTATGCAAGGATCTGGTCTCAGTAAGAGCCATCAGCTTTGTATAGATTACATAGATCAGATACATGAACAAAACCTGCCAGGACTTTTTGAAGGCAATGTAATTGAATCATTTGTTAAATTCAATTATTCATGTATCCTTCTATATTAAAAAAAAAAGACACAATGGCAGATAGATTGAAATTGAGGGAAGATTCATCCCTCCCTTTTCTTGTTATAAGAATTTCCCCCTCCTATAAAAATAGCCAATTGAAATGCCAGTTACTATGTGTTTTTGTAATATCTTTCACATTTGCAGGCTTTTAGCTGTTGATGCTTTCCATTTCCTCTTGTTCTGTGAAACAATTGTTGGTAATATTAATGAGCTTTTATAAATTTGTAAATAGAAAATGGTACCAGTTCTGCCAATTGTCTCTTCTGTAATGGTGTTTGTCCTGCTTTTTGTAAGATTTTGGGAAAATGGTTGATACTCTTATGCAATTATTTCTTTAAATGGTTTGACTTAATTATGTCATTCTCTAATTTCCTCAACTTTCTTGTATTAACTATATAAAGTCAAATGATAACCCTTGATCATTTACTATTTCAATAAATTATTTGTTATTTTTTTTATTTATCTCCCTTTAAATTCCAAATAAGAAATATGATAAAAGGGTGTTATTTGTTTTTTGATCTGTTGGTCTCTGAAATAAGATTCAGAATAATTTTCTCATAACTTTCCTCACAATTTAAAATAAATGAAACCAAGTGGAACACACTGAAAAGAGAGTCAGAGCTTCAGTTGCTTCTTTTTTTGTTTTAGGTGGATCTTCAAATGAAGACAACACACAAATATTTGTTATGAATAATTATTTTGGAATTGGGATAGATGCAGATTTATGTTTGGATTTTCATAATGCACGTGAAGAGAACCCAGATAAATTCAACAGCAGGTTAGTAATCTCTACTTAATGGCCATCTGAACCAACATCGGTAATCTAACAATTTTGGAACTATAGATGTTACAAGGCATGTTATTATGATCTCATGAACACAAGGCGTGTTATGTGAACACGAGGATTATGTTGTTATGAACACGAGGCGTGTTATATCTCATTTTTAATTTGTGTCTAATCATCTTTTGCATCCACATTTACTTGTATAATCAGGTTTGCGTAGATAAATAATTTTTACACAAGATTGCTATTTGATACATTCAAACTCTCCCTTTTATTATTATTGTTGTTGTTGTTTATCTGTATGTGAATTGCCGTATTTACCCGAATACAGACCCCCCTTTTTCGAAAAATCGCCCAAAAATCCTGTGGGATGGACTATATTAGGAGTTTAGGACGGGGAAACTACTAATTCAAGGCTTCGTGAGTGATAAACGAGCTAAGCGAACACAGGTCATCCATATACGTAACGTAACACAAAGAACATCGATCGATGATGGCGGGATTTGACGCCCATTCGAAATAGAAACCGAACTTGTCCACGTCGTGTAGGAATGACCGACTGCCGTCACAGTTACCGACTGTCACACGATCTTTTCGAGAGACGGGGATCTTCGAAACAACGAAAATTGGGCGATCGAAGATGCTTTGACGCTAACATCAAACTGCGAGTTCTAAATGATGCTCAGACACACACAAATAAAGCTGCGGCACGAGAATTCGAAGTAGAGCCGAAGTCCACGTGGATTTGGTGATATCAAAAGGAGAAGTTGAACTGCATCAGTTAGCTTTTCAAGTACTTTTGATTATACTTTCCAGAGCCATCCATTTCACATGGTATTTTGAATGAGCATTTCCCTTCAGACAGACTTTTTTGAAAGTTGATTTTACTCAACTTCTTTTTTTCTTCTAAATTTTACCTCCTAAAATAAGAGGGGAGGACTATATTTAGATAAATACGGTACTTGCACAGGTTCAATTAGTATTTATATTAACTGACATGATTCAAGATGGTTTGCCTAATAAACAAAAGAATAAGTATATAATTAACTAAAATATTATAATGAAATCTAGCAAAATACATTAACTAAAAAAGGAAATAAACAGAGTAAAATGATGAGGACTTTCTATAAAAAAAAAAGAAGTCAAATGTAATTAAAATCATCTCAACCAGCGTAGAGGAAGTCTCAATCAGTAACAGTCGAATAAGGTCAAAATAGTTCTTAAGTCTGTTCATTAAGACAATTATGAATTCCACTAGATGTTGTCTGGAAACACAAATGATTTGAATTTGCCTAGAGAATATTTTTTATTTTATTCTGAAACATAATGAAAATATACTAATATATTTGGTAGGAAAATAGTATAAAAATATTCTCACATGGGATTGGATTTTGATCAGTTTAATTTTTTAATTTGTTTTAATTTTATTAGTCTTTCTAAATTTTGTCTCACAGATTTTTGGATAGGATAATCTATTCATTTTCTCAGTTTATTCTTTTATAAAAAAGATTCATTCTACAAATCTGAAAAGAGTCCACAGGGTTATATACTGAACCCAACAAATTCAAAAACATGTGAATTCATTTATAATTTTAGTTAAGCAAATGGAGAATTCCCCTCAGTAAAATCAGAAATAGTCATACCTTCATTCAAGAATTGATATATTTTTAAGTTAAATAATTGTTTGTCTCTTTCTATACTAGTATTTTTTTGAATTTGTGAATGTTATTAAAATTTTATAACATGCATAACTTTTGAAGTAAAAATCAATTTCAGGATTTTTCAACAGAAGATACTTGACTCTCTTTCTGTTTGAGTTTAATTCAAAATTTTCAATCAAAATTTTTAATTGGTATTTTTTTCAATCAAATTTTTTAATTGTGTCACCTTTGTGTCTGCTTAGCAAATTACAATATTTTATTAAGTAGATTGTAGATAATATATACTAGCTACTATATTTTCCATGTGAAATATAATTAAATAATTTACTTATTTAGCTTTGTTTTCAATATATTAATACATGAAAGTGTATTCTAGTTTATGAATTTATGTTGTTATAAATACTATGTACACAATTGATTTGCCTACTTTTGTATTTTGTGTATAAATACAAGTACTCTTTTATACACAGTTACATTTGTAATGCTTATTTTTTATCGTGTTTCAGATTATGTAAATGAAATATTTAAATATTCCTTATGAAAGGAGAATTGTCCTGACAAATTTTATTTCAATTTTATTCAGCTTTTTTATTGTATTACATCTACAACTCGTATTCAATATACTACTATGATTTTCTCCCTTAATTTTGCTTTGATAGTAGATCTTACATATTTTAGTCAAGTCCCTTGTATTAAATTGGTTGACCAGGTGATATCATAGCGACTTTTTTGAGAAGATCACATACATTTTTTTCTTTTTATTAATATGTAAACCGAATTGGTGGGGTATTTCTTCAGGCTTTTGAAGTGTTGGTGCTAAATGACACTTGCTTAGTTCCAGGTATCACAAGTTAATAATCTGCATAAGGTTTAATGTAAACATTAGAGCCACATTAAAATTTCCTTGCCTCACTCTTATTTAAAATGTGAAAAATACTTTTGTGATTTGGTATAATTGTTTTCACTTTTGAGATAGTAATTGTTAAATTAAATTAAGAATATGATTAATTTTTGAAGTTATTCACTTAGCGAAATCACTTCCAGGATATCTTTCTTGAACAATTCAAAAGCTTGAGTATGATCAATGAAAATGTCCAGATCAATGTCCTATTCAAAATTTTTTCAACTCAATGTATGAAATATAATTTGTATTTGAATTTTCTGTTTTAGATTGCGCAACAAAGGAGTGTATGTGAAAATGGGGTTACGCAAAATGGTTGGCCGCAAGTTGTGCAAAGATTTGCACAAGGAAATACGTTTGGAGGTTGATGGCAAATTGGTAGAGCTTCCTCAGGTTGAAGGCATAATTATTCTCAACATATTAAGGTGATTATATTACAATTATACTTATTTTAATTATTGTATCTTCTAGTTTATTAATTTTTCGTTTCTCTATTCTTTGAAATTTTTATGCAAATATTTAATAACCTGTCCTTTTTCCACTCTGACAATTCTGATCTTGTTCAAACCTTTTCTTATTCAGACCCAATGGGATTATATAGTATTGTTCATTTAAGTTCAGTGCTTTGAGCATAATGCAATTCATTTTTCCTTGTTGTTCATTCAATTTTGAATGATATTTCATCATTTTAAATTATGATTGCATTTTTATCTAAGACAAAGCTATTAATAATTATTTAACAGAAACATTTTTATTGAATATGATATTTTTTGCATTTATCAAGTAATGTTGTAAAAACTGAATTTAAGAAAATTTGGTTTCAGAAGAGGAAGTAGTACATTATTGTGTGCATTTTTCATCCTGAGATCTCTTAACCTCTGGAAAATTCATATTTAAGTAAAGTGACAAATAATATTCTATTGTTGTTGTATAATTACTATCCTGAAAAGTGCGACCCGTAGTTCCTAATGCACTCGCCTACTACCTCTGGGGATGCGGGTTCAAACCCAGTCTGATCCAAGTAGAATCCAAGCTGTGATCGCGGCAGGTTTTCTCGGAGTTCTCCCGTTTCCCCTGCCTATCATTCCACCACAACATTCACTCATCATCANGAGTGACAGGAAGGGCATCCCGCACACTGAAATTCCCCAGCAAGCCAAATCAGGTATCCCCCCACCTACCATCACCATCTATGCTGACCCTGTCTAGCATGGGATTAATAAGGGCAAAGGAGAAGAATTACTATCCTTAAAAACTAATTATAGTATAGAATGTGTTGACGAAAAGGAACTGTTCAAGAACTAGATCAGAGTCATTTCAAATATAAAATGTTAATTGTGAGTAATATTATGATAAAATATTAATAAAATGGAGTATGTTGGCCACAAAAATAAGATGTTTTATAAAAAATTATTCCAAAAGAAATAAAATGCAAAATTTTATCCTTAGAACTTCTTTTCATTGCTGATACATTAGTCACAGTAAGTGTGCCTATGACATATATTCAAGACTAGTGAAAGAAAGAATAATTTTAATAACTGGTCCTGTTGAAGACAACAAAGGAATCTTAGCATTTTCAAATTCTATGGGATCAGAATCTTTTTCTATAAATACTTAAGAGCATACTCGATTTATATTATCATCCAGGACTTGCTTCAGGAACTCTTGCACTCACCAATTCCTGCAAAACTATTAGACGTGGAAAGGTGCATGGATATTAGCTCCCAAATTAGCAGCTCACAATGACAAAAACATTCTTCAACATAATTATAGTAGCAAACAAAAACCTCTGCTGATTTTTCAATCTGTGTTAATTTATTGTATCTAAAATGTTCTTTTTGTCTGATATGTGTTTAAGAAAGGTAAATAAGTCAGATCAGACATCTACAGAATTAATTGCAAAAATTGGAATAAAGTTTACATTGAGCAAATGGAAAGAAACTCTGCAATCAAACAAAAAAAATTTAGATGCATAAAATTTGGACAGATTGAAAGAACTGCAGTAACCATGAATTTTGGGGATGAGAAACATGAAATTAATGATCTTGTTGAGGAGTGTTACTGGTCATTATAAACTTCTGTTTTGGAAGCTATTATCCATGTATCTTGTCAAGTAGTTAAACTTCAGAAGTTCTGTTGGAGAATAATCTTATTTCAAAATTCATGGACCTTTTCAAGTATTGCTTTAAACTTTGAAGTTTTGTTGGAGAACAATCTAATTTCAAAATGTCTACTACTGTTTGCAACCAGAACACCAAAGAATCAGTTTGATTACGGGAGCAAGAGCCCTCAAAAAGCATCCTAATTTAATAAAGGTTGTGTATCACTTGTCTGGTTATCACTCTGTCATTATTTTATTCAATTATTGTCTAATTCATTTGCATCTACCTGTGTTCTATAATTCCAACAAACATTTCAAGCATGAAGATATTCCAGTGAATCATTTTAAACTCTTCTTCCATCAATTTATAATCTAGTATTGTACTACTATCCTTGCATGGTATTGACATGAAAAATGAAAATAGCAACAAAATTCCCTTGTTATATATATTAAGGTTTCCAATCATCTTCCTATTTATTTACATTCTTGAGGAGATTTTTCCTGACTACTATAGTAAAAATCTTGAAAATATCTTTCTATTGAATTATAATTTAAGACATTATTATTAATTTGTGCAAATTTATGTGATTATAATTGTCGCTGTGATGAGGCTTATCCCCATGTCATGAGAAATAAATTCCCTCTCCTAACTACGTGGTCTGTATAATAAGCATGGAGGTGTTACAACTTGTCCATAGAATTTTTGTGGGAACAATTTTTCCTGTCTGTTCCTTTTTCTCAAACCAAATACATTTGTTTTGAAGTGCACTTGTTTGACCTGAAGTAAAATTATTGTTTTAATTAATTTTGATGCCTTTTCTTGTCTTTCTTAAAATGGTGACTAATCCTTACTCTCCAATGTAAAACTTGTATGCAACAAATGTGTAATTAACAATGACAAATGATTCAAACGAATATTTATATATGTAACTTGTTTGTTTTAGTTGGGGATCAGGCGCAAATCCTTGGGGTCCTGAGAAGGAGGATCACTTTACCAAGCCAAATCATTGGGATGGAATGTTGGAGGTTGTGGGTGTTACTGGTGTTGTGCATCTTGGTCAGATACAGTCTGGTCTGCGCTCTGCCATGAGAATTGCCCAAGTAGGTTGTTGAAGCTTACTTCTATTGTTAAATATGTTCCTGCCTTAAGTGAATTTTGAATTGGGTGTAAGTCATGTATGAATTGTTTATACTATTGAAATTAAAACTCCTACTAATTAAGTTGTGGAGCTGGTAATGATTATTTGGTTGCTTATGGAACAAAAATGGATGAAATATCCCTATACTTGATAAAAATAATAGTTTAAGTTTTTGTGTACTGTAAACTTGGAATTGTATTGAATGATTCTTATGAATCATTTCTTTTATCTTGAACAAATGCCTTACAGGGAGGGCACATCAAAATCCACCTGAACTCAGACATTCCAGTCCAAGTTGATGGCGAACCTTGGGTGCAAAGCCCAGGTGACGTAGTTGTATTGAAGTCTGCCTTAAAGGTAATTTTCTTTTATTTATTTGCCAGAGTAGTAAAGGATGTTTTTAATGCAACATTTCATGTAAACTTTATTTCCTTTTTTTCCTACATTGTTCAGAGTTAAGTCTCTTCGCATGAATGAATAGCAGAGGATGTGTTCTTTAGGAAAACATGACTTTCCAGTATTCGCCTTGAGTGGAAGTCGTAAAGATTTATTTTGTAATATTGGCATAATTTTCATTTGCCCAATGCTTTTCGTGAATATTTTTAATTTAATTCTTCCTTTTCTTTTCCTATACTTAGCATTTCAGTGTGCAGGAATGAAATGTGAATTGAAATGTAGCTTGAAAATTTTATAGCAAATCTGCCTTTTACTTTTGTATTTCTGTTTCCTGTTTTAATAATTTAAATGTAGTTGACAGTTGTACCTTATCTTATCTTATCTATAAAAGCTACTTTCCCCCTCTCTCCATTCTGTCTAAAATATACAAGAAAATGTTAAAAAAAAAAAAAATCTTGAAAGTGGGATGTTCTTTGTAAAAGCAAATTTCTTCAAAATATGGGATATCATCCTTTCGTATTTGCTATATATCACTTGAGTTACAAAATAAATGGTTTTCCAAGAGTAAACATTCACATCTACACATTCCTCTTACATCCATTCATGTGAAGTGTCAGTTTACCCAACTAACTAGTCCTGTCCTGTCAGTCAGTTAAATCCAGACTTGTCAGGTGAACACCATCCATTCCTGTTACTAATATCTGACCCATTCCTCTTGGCTGCAGGCAACAATGCTGAAGAAAAATAAGATCAAGCGGCGAAACACTGAACCCTCGATTCTGCCGGCAGAAGGGGAGGGGGGCAAGAGCAGTGATGAATAGTTATATCCGCTCACTCTCCTTTCCCCTGTAATTCTATGTTATGCATAATGGGAATTGGGTGCTTGTTGGGTGCTTCCTACCTTTTTGATTCAGTGTAATACATTGCCTGTATTGGCTTTGTGAGTGAAAGAAGTGTGTATGAGTGAATATAAGGTCATTTACAACCAAATTATGGAAGATATGTGATTGTTGGTTAATAACCAGTTATGTTTCCATTTAAACCATTCCTGCAATTTTCCATTTGCCTTCCCCTGCTTGTTGAACTGCAGCTTTTCTTCCTAATTATTGCAGGCTATAATTTCCTCACAATTGTGTGTATGCATGGATCCACTTTTTTATGTATTGACATCAAGTTCTTGTCTCTCCCTTGCACAATTTTTTTTCTTTCTCCTGTCCTTGCCCCCTGCGTGCCCCTCCTCGTAGGCCACGATGTTGAAGAAGATGAAGGGCAAGATGAAGCGTCGCAACACTGAGCCGCTGATGGTGGTGTCTCCCGGATCGCAATTGACAGCGCCTGCGGATTTGTCTGCCAACCACAACAATACAGCATTCTGAAGATGTCAGCAGTCCTGCCTCTCTGTAACATCCGTGCAACTCATTCAAGTTTGCGGCACAGAAGCATAGAGGACAAGGACAAGAAAGGAAATCGTATGCAAGTGTGAGAGATTGCGTAAATCCTAATGCAAGAATGATTCTCTGATGAGCAGATAATTGTATAATTGTGGAATAGATGGATGTTAAAAAATAATGAACTGGAACCAACGTTTCATGGTTCCAGCATTGTTATTAGCAAAGAAAATATTTTGTTATTATTTATTTTCCTGTGTGTTTGCCAGTAACTTGTAGATTTTCAACCCTTGTTGTGTGAGATGTGTGATGCTCTGGGCTATGTGGAGCTCTAAGGACGTTCCATGCCTTAGTGTTTAAATATAAAAGAGTTTATCTAGCCCTGTAGTTCTCTTTATGTGTCTGTCGATTTATTCAATATTAATAATACTGCAGAAAAACTGGGCATGGGTTTACACAAGATTCTTGTGTGTGGCTGCATGTACGCTTAATTTTTGCATTTATGTTCTAGTAATGTACATTGTAATGGTAATATTACTTTGAGTATGGTATTTTACCAATGGACAAGGACTAAGGTAATAATATTCACACTGTTGTTCTTTGTGATCTGTATAGAAAACACAAATGAGCATTGGAAACAGTTGTTGATGATGTAATATTATAATGTATAGATATGTTTTGTTGTGGGTAATAGTATTGTTGTAGATCTGAAGTTCAGATCATGTGTTAAGATGAGATCATTGTAAACTAACTTCAATAGAAACCATAACTAAAATAGATTTTCATATACTTTTGAAGCATTTACCCATGTAATGTAGCATGGAAATAATCTAGTCAACTCTGCCTGGATTATCGTTAAAACTACAACGAAAGAAGACTTTGCACTTAAAAGTGAAAAGTTTTAGGAATGAATATTCCACTTTCTTGAATCTCAAAAGAAATTATTTCTGAAGCCAGGCAATTATTTTTGCATTATTGCAAAATAACATTGACGTACTTTTCCCTGAAATGTGAGAGAAAATAGTCTTAAATGACTAAAGAAAAGGTATTCTTGAGTGGTTCTTGCTACAAAACATTCCACAGTAAATTGTTCTGAGGCCACTTCAAAATGAGCAAATTAATTTTTAAATACCTAATTTGTGACATCTCTCCCATGTCTGGTTATGCTGGACCATGTGGATGAGTTTTTCAAGGAGCCTTATTGTATAAATAAGCCTCTGCTATAAACACAATATGGAATACAAGGTCTGTCCAGTTCTCTGCGCACGTTGTTCTAGAAGGCATAGTTGTTAAGTTCCAGATCAAATCGTTTTTGTGTGATAGTTTTCCAGTGGTATCAGAGCTATAAGATGGTAATTGATGTGAGAAATGTGAGATGCTGGAATGGAAAAAGAAGAAAATACTGTAAATATTTTTACTGAAAAGTGAGAATGATGGTTGTAGGCAACCAAGCTCTGTGTTTCTAAGTTGTTGTCACCCCAAGAGGGAAAGGACAAATACTGGCAATAACTTCTTAGACAGTTGTTGTAATGGTCTTGTAAAATTGAATTTGGTTATGAAAAGAAGCTACACTGGAAGGTTGTTTTTGATCTATGTTGATCTTAGCGGTGGTTGCGAATGTATTTGGATGAGAATCATATGAAGTTAGGATCCTTCAAGACAGACGTGCCAGGATCTGGCCGGACCATCTTGAGTCGTTCTGATTTTGCAGACGACTGTTGTCACTTGGCGCTTACTAGTCTAGTCAGTCCCCCCACCCTGTAGACCCCTCATACTGAATGTCAAACCGTGCGTGTCTGTTCTCATTAATTTCAAACTTTGAAATGCTGAAGTACTAAATTTTGTGGGAGTCTGGGTCCTTACCGGAAACGGATTCCAGTCTCCCTATTCCTAATCCGCCAAAAGTGTATGGGGCTCAGTTGATCACGAGGTGCCATTCCGGGGCTTACCTCGTGAGCAATACGCACGTTTGGCGGATTGGTGAAGCTGTGTGTTCACCGTTTGATCAGGCATCATGTTGCTGTGCATTGCATTAATTAGCTAACATTACATTATGCTCCGTACAATCTCTACTACACTAAATGTGCTATGTTTTTCTGTCGTTTTCCTGATGCCTACTCAAGAGCGGAGCTGTCTCGGACACCAGATTGCACGGACTCGGTACGAGCAGGCTCTCAGGCTTCCCGGCGTACGAGAACCTCAAATAGCCGTGGTCCGGACCATTCCTGGAAAGTAAAGATCCTGTGTAATGTTAGTACACATTATTCAATATTCTGGGAATGGTTCCACTTTGACGGCCCAAAAATGTTTTATTGAGTCTATTGCAATAAGGTCTCTACAAAATAAGTTATATATATAATATATATACATATATGTATATGATGTGATACTGGTAATATAGAAAACATTATAACTTGTGGAATAGAGAAGTATTAAATGTAACTTCCGAAAGCATGTTGTGCAATTATTTTCCATCTACCCATCTCAGCCTTTATTTTTGTTTCCAAAACCTCAGCAGAATTATAAATTAATAGTTGAACCATTATTCTACTTACATTCAGAAAAAACTTATTCATTTGAGAATTAAAGTCATACTAAACTAAACAATGGAAAGAGAACTTTTGAGTATAATCTTATTTGAGAAATTATTGGAACAGAGCATAGATGGTATTGAAGAGAGAAAGTAGGCCCCACTCACCAAAAGAGAGTACTCAAGATCTTCTCCTGTTTGTTACATTTTAATTTTTGTTTTTGATTTATGAGCCAGCAAGTGATTAATGTCAATTTTAAAAATGACTTAAAAAAAGAATATTCTACTCTCTTGAGATTCTACTCCCATCAATTCCAATCAAGAGCTCAAAGGCAGTGCTGGATTCAATATTTCTAAAAGAAGTTATTTAACAAATATGTTCTGCTATCTATTCGTTACTTCCAAAATAAACCTTGGCTATTGAATGCGGTAATAATTGGAGATTAATAGTAATAAAAGTATTGATGAAATTCCTGCTTATATACAAATCTGTCTCTACCTGAAAAAAGAATCATGGAACATTAGGAAGATCTTAACTGTGGATTTGAAGAAATTCAATTTAACAATATTTCTTAGATTTTTGGGAAGGACATTACACAAATTGATTCCAGAATGATATATTGATTGATATGCTAGGACAATCAATATTAGCCTTATCACAAGTTTTGAGTTTGTAAACTAGTCTGTTCCTTCAAAGCAGGGGTGGGATTTTAAAAATTCTATCCTAACAAACACTGTTGTTTTTTTATTTTTGCTTTCTTATTTTGTAGATAATATTAGCTAAAATTGAAGGCTTAATTTACCATTAGTTGGTAAAACTACTGTACCAAATTTAACCAAAATCATTGTCCAAAGTCAAACACTCCTAGCACAGCTCCTAAGGTGCATCCATGGGGTTTGTGGAAGGGAGAACTAATTCAATGTGCATCACAGAAAGGTCTGTCATGGTGAGAACCTGATCGCTGTCAATGCCACATACTTTGACCAGGTTCTGTCCACATAGGACGGTATTCTATGATAGCAATGTAACATTGCTTTGCTATTGTTTTGAAACCTTGTTACACTCACGGTAAAATGTGAAAGGCAGACGTATTAACTAACCTGACGACGGATAAAATGTATATCCAAAATGTTGGCATGTTAAAAATATGTGAATTCTGTTGACCTATCCTCTAGAACATCTTCAAATGTATTTCAAGGTAGAGCTCCACACTTGCTAAGCTTCAGCATTAGGAAGAGATGTGTCCAACATTTCACTTTGAGTTGGTGGATGTCACCATACTCTTTTTATAGAAACCTGGGACTCAGTTGAGGTATGAGGAAA
Organism: Laupala kohalensis; assembly: GCA_002313205.1. NCBI lineage: Eukaryota > Metazoa > Arthropoda > Insecta > Orthoptera > Trigonidiidae > Laupala > Laupala kohalensis. The sequence goes on along the minus strand of NNCF01126580.1, from coordinate 905,892 downwards.
ACCTCATTCCCCACTAGCAATCAAACCACAGTCAGCCAATAGTTAAGCACTCAATCCTTTGACTCATACATACTAAATCATAAATTATTCTAGAACTTGAAAAGAAAAAGATTTAACTTTGAAGGCAAAATGTTAATTGATATCATTATAATGAATGGCAAGCACATCATTTTGTGCTTAATACACTCAAACAGTAGTACAAATTGTTTCATTGAGTAACTCTTGACTTAACGGTGTGTATAAACACTATTTTATTTATACCCGGCAGACTATACCTTGCTTAAACTGGAAAATCACACCAATTTTTTCCCATAAGATAAACAGCAGGTGTCTAATAACAATCACATTGTTGTTAATACATGGGCCTGGAGTCCTATTGGGGCAAATATCCAATTTTGTGTTATTACTTAAAAAATAATGTTGATTAAAGAACATTTGTAGATTTAAAATTTAAAAAAAAAGAGTTATCAAGAAAATTACATTCAATCCTGAAGTGTTGGGCGGCTATACTAGTAAATATCATTCTTGAATCATTGTAGGTAGTTTATAATTTAACGATACTTTCCTGGTCAATATTGTAACAAAACTAATGTAACTGGATATTATTTAGTATGTAGCCTAAGAGCTCAACCACCTTACAGGTTTGCATTGAATGGGATCAGTTCTCAGTCAAGATGAAGGCATGGAATATACTATCAAAGCTTGATAAACCTAATAGCAACCCAATGGGTTTTCCTGAAGCCGCCTACCTATCATATTGTGTAAATACGCATGTCATAATTTAGACCCTAATTACTAAAATAATCAATTCAAAGAAATTCTTCTGATCAATCAGATCAGCAATGTGTTTTCAAAATTAAGTAAATTCATGTTTATTTCAGAAGATCAGTAAAAGTGACCTGTCAAAAAAGTTAATATTATATGAAAGAAAACGTTCATCATAGGTTAATATCAAAGATGAAATTAATTTATCTTAGGTTACTCACTTCAATCCGCTGCTTTATTGGACTTGTTGTCTTTCATAAGACATATTGAGTACATTCCAAAGAATTGTCTAAGGATCTAAACAGAAACACGGTCTCAGGGTTTATTATAAAACATGATTAGACAACGGAAGTTTTTATATTTTTGAATGTTCAAGTTTACCGCCACGTTAGACATAGAATAAGTAATATTTCCTCACTATAATGTCGATGTTGGAAAGTTTATAGTCTGTGGTGGAGTCAGTTATTGACATTACTGAACAACCCGTAGTTGTATGAAACTATCCAAGTGGGTATGTAAGTGTAATGCGTGTTGTACTTCGACGTTATTGATAGATTGAGTCAAAATTTAGTAATTTGCATGAAATGTACATTATTTGACGAATGAAACATCCACTGATCCATGTGTTTCTCGATTTTTGGTTTTTCTTAATGTCATCAGATTTTAACTCGTATTCATATACACGCAGTCGTGTACAGTGAAAACATGGCGGTAGACGCTTCGTGTTTCTGGATCATGTCACAATACAGGAGACATTAATTATTTGCGAGGTGCTAAGTACTATTGAAGTATCGTTATGAATTGTTCATCAATGTGCCCCTTTTTTAGAAACATACTGTTTGTGGTATTTCATTGGTGGTCCTTTGAGTGCTCATGGTATGGCTGGAAACCTGTAGTTGAATAAAGAGGACGAATAGCTTGCGACCGTTGAAGTGGACGCGAAGAAAGGATAACAAATTACAGTGAATTCTATAACTCAACGTCACTGATTGTTGTTGACTGTTCAATTCGTGGAAATGATGATTTCACCTTGCATGGTGAAGCACTAAGTGTAGGGTTTCGGACACGATGTTTCGGTAGAAACTGATTGTATATGAAGGTGGGTTGTGTGAAATCAAATACTTTGTAAACAAATATTTCTATAACTGATTATGTCATTTTATTCATGATCATGCTTCTGAGATAAAAATATATTATGTAGTGTCATTAACATTTTATTGCCCTATATATGGATTATACCCATCTGTATGTCAGTTATTTTAAATGAACTTGCGTTAAAATTCTTGTCACGTAAATATTTTGTTACAGTTTAACTACAAAAGTGTTCTGACTTATTTCAGGTAACCATAACTTTTCAACCATGTCTCGAGGTTACTCAAAAATATATAGCCGTAAATTGAATAATGGGTCACAAGCTAGCATTCAGTTTGATAAACTATTTCATGAAAATAGTAACAGACCCTCTGCAGCAAAATCAGCTGGTACTATTGGCAGATGGGGAGTCATATCGTGTACGTCCCTACGAAGTACCAACATCAACGGTATGTGAATTCCAAAATTAAGAATGAAAAATATTGCAAGTTTTATTTTAATGTGATTAAGGTTCATTTATTGTTTACACTTCCAAGTATACTGTTACATAACAAGATTTTGAAGTTAATTTAGATTTACTTCATTTGGTACTTATGTCTAAATATGTATTAAGATTTTAGTTATTAATGTTCAGGCATGCCATTGGGACTCCAGAGGTGTGCAGCAGCAGTTGGGCTCTCTAGAACTTATTTCACTATTCTAGCGTATGAATGTTTGTGTACATCAGAAACCATTGTTTCTTATAATGAATATATTAGTAATGCATATTTTCAAAAGGATATGCTTTGTTTTTCAACTCTTTAAGAAGTATGAAAAATGTAATTCAAAGGTGGCCAAATTGCCAACCAAGTACCCTCTGAAAGGTTAATAAATTTGTTGAGTATTTTTTCCAGAGCCTTACCTAAAGCTGACATTTGTGCTTCCAGAAAATATTCCAATATTTAATTTGAGTGGGAAGTATTTAGTTATTTGGTAGTTTATAAGTTTGTTCATTGTACTTGTAATTTGTTTTAGATGAAAGAAGAAATAGTTATTGTAGTGATTATCTGAACTTAAAAATAGCAAGCTTAAGCTGCAGTGCTGTCAATATACTGTTTCTAGATCATATTATAATAATTATTTCAGTCTATTGATGAGTTAAGTTCTCTTTGTAGGAAGAAAGCTGAGAGAATATCCTGTTATATGTTGACAGCTATGAAAGTAGGCAGACAAAGGAACAAAATATATTGACCTGATTAGATATGTTTTACTGTGGGAAAGTTACATTTTTGTTCAACGGTTGTGAACTAAATTTATTCGCCATCCCTTACTATGTTTATTTTCCACAAATTATTATGGGAAATATTTATTTAATTATTGCCAATAATAGTTTTGACTTAACTGTAATAGTACTGGTATGATTTTCTAGTTTTTGTTGCATTTTAATGTTGCCAGTGTGTTTGTATTAGTAATTGTAAGCTATTTCAGATGCATTGCATTTTTCCATTTGCACTTGTTCTTTGACTTTACTTGAGAAGGTCATATAAATGATTCTGTTCCCAATAAATATATGTGAATATACCTCAATGATGGCAGTGCTCCCAAAAATCATTTTACATCTTGATGCAGATCCAGATGGTAGAGGGTCAGCTGACAGACAACCTCCAGTTGCCAAACCAAAAAAGTTCTTCAAGAGTCGTAACATTGATTCTACTCCTGATGATGTTCATCTTCCTGTACGTTCATCAAATACTGGAAGCAGTCGCAGTTCAGAAGCTAATTCAGGATCTCGAAAGTATAGTAAAAGTAACCAGTCTTCAAGTGGCTCCAGAAAGTTCTTTACATCAGCTACTGGAAAAAACAATGAAATATCTTCGGAAATTTTGTCTGTGTCCAGTGCATCTAAACATTCTTCTGTTCCCCCTAGGGAAGAGAATAAGCCTCCTATAGTTCTGAGGATATTTAAAGGCACATCTCATTTAGTGAATGACCTTCATGTGTCCACAAGTGTTCAATCAAATAAATCTGCCAGTGATAGTGTGATAGTTCGTAGTTCAAGGAAAAGGGCCTCAGTCGATTCTAGTTGTGAATATCAGGTTTCGGTTGTAAATACATTTAATAGAGACTCTTCTCATTCCAGTATTACTCATCCACCAAAGAAATCACATAGAGACAGGCACAAGAGCCTAGAAACTATTAGCAGTCCTGTTGTTGAACCTATTCCATGTTCAATGAAGGAAGATCAAGACCCAGTTCCTTTAGACGATGTTGAAAGAGCAGTTGCTGCTTTGGAAGCAGGTAAAGCAATAGATTGTGAGGCTGAAAGCCCTTCACAAGAAAGCAATAACTGTGATGTACCTGTGCCACAAAGCAATTTGTCCCCTTCCCTTTGTTATTCTTCCAGTCAAGACTCAAATTTTACTGTACCGTGTAGTGGTGATACTCCTGCTCTGACTGATCCTAGTGTTAACCTTATTGAATCCCAGAATCCTTCAATTCCCAGTGATCCCGAGAAAGATGATCAAGATAAGCTACTTAAGGCTGAAGAATTGCTTGCTCAAACCTATATGGATTTCACTACTACTGCTGAGAAACTACTGGAGTTGCCTCATGCCGGCACAACTTCCCAAACTGCTCTGGCCCCTGCATCTAAGACATTCCCCGAACATGACTGGTTTTCTGATAGTGAAGAAAGTAACAGCATCCTTGATCAGATTAATACATTAGCTGAATCTCAGGGTGAAGTGGATCCTGGAACAACAAATTCAGGGGCTGAATTTCCTACAGTTACTGAGGCACCTTCAGAAAATTTGATGTCTTCTCAAGATCTACCTGATACTCAGGAATTGGATACTAAAGTCAGCCTTGAGGCGGAACAAGATCCAGAACCAGAAGTTGAAGCAGAAGTTGGACGTGAACTTCGTTCAAGTCGAACAGCTTCTCCTGCAATTAAGAAAGGCAGCATTTTTAAAAGTAGGTCATTACTATCGGATGGCCCACGGACACGGCGTGCTGTGTATAAGCATAAATGGGCTGATACTGATAAAGATGCTGCTGCTGGTAGTTCACAGCCCTCAGAAACAGCTGCTACAAATTCTGCTTCTCAGCCTGCAACAACTAATGCATATGATATAGATGAGGAATTTGAATTGGGAAAACTTACTAGAGTGTCATCTTGGCCAACTGCAGCAACTGATGTTGGCATCGATGAAGATATAATTACTCGAGTTAAATGTAACAAGAAGGACAAAGAGGTAAGTGTTCGTCTGTACAAGTAAAAGAAATATTAGTTTTATATAGCAGATACAATTAAGACTTTGACCTTGAAAAGGATATGTGCCAAAATTTCAATACTCATTTTGTCATGAAATATTGGTTTATAGAAAGACCAATAGCATTGAGAAGGTTACTCAGTGCTTCTCATATTTTTGGGATTGTAAAAATTGTCATGACATGATGGTGGTAACACAGTCATAGTTGTTTTTGGGAAATGCACTTTGAGGCCATCCTTATGTGTACTGTTCTTTCATGTTCCTTATCTGATGCTAAATATAAATTTTATAAAGTAAATGCATCAAAAATCTTAATATTCATTACATAATATATTTTATGTATTCATTTAATTAAAATTGGAATAAATTTACTTACTTTAATTACATAAGTTTTTCCTTATGCAATTTTTTTTTCTCTTCTTGGCACATACCTCCTTTACTTTGACAACACCTCAATTATGTAATATGCATCAATTTTTCACTTTCACTGACTTATAAATCAAAATTTAAACACTGGCTGATGTCATATACTTGATGGAGGGAAGTAGTCTCTGAAACAACTAGGGAAAGAATTTCATTCAATCCTGGAATTCTCTCTCCTGTTTCAAAATCTAAAAGTTTTGTTCAGTCTCAAAACCTAAAATGTGACACCATTATCATCATTATTGTTGTTGTTGTCCTCCTCCATGTACGACAAGATTGATAAGTACAAAAGTGTGTATTAAGGTGCTGCAACAAAAGAAAACCTAATCATAGCAATTGTGCTTTAAATTTAGTTTGTATAATCTTGGTTTTTCCACATTTTTATGAATTGTATTTCCCTATTTTAGTATTTCATTGTTTTTAGGGAAGTATTAAAAATTAATATATTGCAGTCTCTCTATATTACACCACTGGTACTTTTATGGATATCACAGTTCTTAGGTGGACGTAATCTACCTTTAATACTCCGCACTTTTTTCAACTTTTTTGGTAGAAAATTATTATTTCTGAATTGTATCATATTTTCTTTTGACTTCACAGATGTGTGTTAATGTAACTTTAAGGTATTATGTGCTTCAGGGCATCTAGGCTTAAGTACCCCCAAAAATGTTTTAAACAATAGTTTGAACCATTCTCTATCCAGTGGTGATGAATTTTCGTACCCTTACGGTGCAAAATTTTGAATTATTTGACTTGAAAATTGCTATGGGCTTGTATGGAGAAACTTTCGCTGGCTTTATTTTTATTGTTTTCCTTCGATATTCTGGCAAAAGTACCCGCTTAACATAGCGGAAAAAACTAAAAAACTTAATAAAATGTAGCAAACAAATGGAATGCAATGATGATAAGATTACCATACCTTACATGGCATTTTCAAGAATAATTAACAAAAAACTGTGAAAAATACTGTTCTAACGGTAATGGCAGCCACATCATGTGACAACGTGNAATAATTAACAAAAAACTGTGAAAAATACTGTTCTAACGGTAATGGCAGCCACATCATGTGACAACGTGACCCTTGTCAAAGGAGTCAAATGACAGTCTAAATTAATTATCGAGTTTTAAAATCACAAAATAATTGTTCTCACCCAATATAAAAAAATTGGTAGAATGGATTATTAATTAATAAGAACAACTTTTGTGAATATTTCCTAGTTTTGTGAATTGTTGGCAACTTGACTTCAGTCAACACGCATATAATACCTTAAATTCATTCAAATTAAATCAATTGTGACAATTGGAAACTGTCAGTCTCGCTCATTCCTGTGTGAAAAAATATTTATAATGCACAAAATTGATACCAGATTTTTGTTTGTTCATAAATGTATATGCTGTTACCATCATTAAATTTGTCATAAAATATTTATTGTTGTTGTTTTTCAGTACTATACAGTTGTTCGAAATGTGAAAAAGGCCCATCAGATTCAAGAGTCAGGAGAATTTCAAGAATTTAATGATGATGTTGAATATATTTTAGATGCCTTGCAAGATAACAACCCTATTGGTACCAGGTATTGTTATTTTTATGTAATTTTGGAGTGGTTTTTTTTCTTTTCTTAATAATAATAATAATATATTTACTGCAAATGGGCAGATCTTACCTGGTGGCAGTATATAAGGGAATACAATACAAAAAAATAGAAGAATACATATCACAGACCACTGAAATAAAAAATTGTTAAATAAATCATTAAACTATATGATTCAACTAATATTAAAATATTAAATATAAAAACATTTTACCCAGAAACATCTAAATGATTAAAAAAAACTTATAGCACATTTTATTACACTGATGACCCAAACACTCGATTTTCCCCTTTTGTGCACTTCACTTCACATTTCCCTTCCCACCTTTTCTAAATCACTTATTTCCCTCGTTTTACTTCACTTTACTACCCACTATCACTCCATTAGCTTCCCATCTACACTAACATACCCATTTTTTCAGAACTTGCCTAATCCTTTTAATTTGTCTGCTCCCCTTTTCGTAGAGCGTTTTTGAATTTAAGAGAGGTTGCTGAGCCCGATAGCACTCGCACGACATCCACAGGCAATTGTTCCAGTTCCTAATTGATCTGTTGAGGAACTAGTATTTTCCTACTTCTGTTTTTTGTTTCCTTTCGTGAACTTTGAAAAAGTGATCTTGTCTACCCATGCTCTTTGACATCCCGTAATGCTGGTTTGTTTTTAAGTGTACTGAACAAAAATTCCAGTCACGCTCTTGTTCTACAAATTTGGAGAGGTTCTATTTTTATGTAATAATTCGCATTATTACCCATGGTTATGAATTTAATCGCTTTTTTCTAATTCTTCTATTTGATATTTTCTGAAAGGATCCCATTCTGCTGGTGCATATTCCTGTAGAGGCCTAACAAGGGTTGTGTATGCTCTTTTGTTGTCAGATTACTGCCTTTCTTTAAAATTCGTTTAATGAAATTTAGAGACTTTCAAGCTTTTTATGCAACACTATTAACCTGTTCAGACCACTCTAAGTTATTCTTAAACATGATACCCAAATATTTGCATGAATTTACTTCCTGTATTGGATATAAACTGATTTCATAGGACCAATTTTGCCTTAAGCAGATACGAGTGAAACATATGGCTTTACTCTTCTCTGAATTTATTTTCATTTGATTTGTAGTTACCCATTTGTGGATTTCATCAAGTTCTCGTTATGCTATCTTCCGGGTTGTTTATTGTCCAGTAAATTATAGTCATCCGTGAATAATATAATATTTGAACTAATTTTCTCAGGCAGGTGGTTGATAAATGCTATAAATAGTAAAGGTCCAAGAACACTGTCTTGAGCCACTCCTGATGTGACGTCTACTGATAATATTTCCGAAATCCTAACCCTTTGCTCCCGATTATCTAGAATTCACAGATCCACCCTACCACCCTTCTATCTATGCGAGTATTTGATTTACTGGCTTTCACGTGAGTACTCCAGTCGGAACCCATGTTGTTTGTAATGTAACAGCGTCGTTTTACTCCACTCTTCTCTTAAATAATTTGCTATTAAGTGTTCCATTATCTTACATACAACTGGTGTTAAGCTCACTGGTCTGTAGTTTGATACTGAATTTTTACAACCTGATTTGTGTATTGGAACTATGATCGCATTCTTTCAGTCTTGTGGTATTTGCATATTATTAATTGAGATTTCAAAAATGCGTGTTAGACATGATACTATCGCTTCCCCTCCTAACTTTAAAATATCTGTGGTAACCCTGTCTGATCCTACAGATTTTTTTCTTTATTAAAGTATTGATAAATGTTCAAAATTGACAAATTATATTTTTAAGTGGTGGTGTAAAGTTTCATTGTAATTCCAATGAAACTTGCGATTTTGATCATAACAACTGCAATATCCTCAGCATATTTCTGTCAGCAAATGTATATGTAAATTAGTTAAACACTGTTTTCTGGAAAATACTTCACCTCCTACTAACTACTTGGGAGAGTTAGTTGCAGAAGGTCCAACCAGTCTCACCTGGCTGAAGTTGAATGATATCAGATAGTAGTTTCATTGATTGTTTGAAGGACTGCTATTACCTTTTTTCATTGCTCCCAAATATAACAGGTCACATTATGCAATTGATTATGTGAAAAGGCATTTTTAAACATTCATATCAGTTAAGGGAGAGGTGGAATTGTCTTTCCTATTTCTGTACTTAAGTTAGAGAGAGTTGGGGCACTAAAAAAACAAAGATGTCAGACTCGAGTGGTGTTTCAGGGCAGCCACCACCAATATTTTAGAACAAAAACCCCACACTCGTTAAGACTTGGGCTGCCTGTGATTGTCATTTGATAATAAAATCATCGTTTGGTAGCACTTACACATATCTTACGGGTGTACCAACGCTATGGAAACAATATATGTTAATGTATAATCTTATTTTATTTATTTTAGATGTTTGTCTGCAATTACACTAGCCTCCAAGTGCATGGCACCTGCATTCAGAATGCACGTCCGAGCCCATGGAACAGTTGCCAAATTTTTCCGTGCCTTACATGATGCCACCAAAGATCAGGTAAATAATTATAATGAAAACTTCATTCTATGGATATATTTCTTATATCTAAATCATTTTTCTATAGCTGTGCATCTTTAATTTTTCAGAGTTTAGCTCTATGCACTGCTACGGTCATGTTTGTACTCAGTCAGGATCGACTCAATATGGATCTTGACAAACACAGTCTTGAACTAATGCTGAACTTGCTGGAATCTGATGCAAGTCACAGAAATGCTTTGGATGATTGTGGCATGAGCAGTGCACAATTGCATAAGAACAAGCAGAAAGTACGGGAACTCTGTGGGGAAATTCAAAGTCAAGGTCATGCAAAACACCTGAACTTGGACAATATTACAGTAAATAATAGATTTTTTATGTGGAATAAATGTTTTTTGTAACTGGATTACATGCTATGATTTGACTTTTTTATTAATCTCTTCTCTATATCTTTTTAGGCTGGTCAGCTTGCTATGGAAACTTTACTCAGCCTAACGTCACGCAGAGCTGGTGAATGGTTTAAAGAAGAGCTTAGAGATCTAGGTGGCTTGGAACACATTGTAAAAACTATTTCTGAGTGTTGTCGGCACCTAAGTGGTCCATTTGTTGTTGAGTGGACTGATCCGATGTTGGATAAATTAAGAAAGGTCGATAGATGTCTTAGAGTTCTCGAAAATGTAAGTGTAAACTTGATATTGTTTAAATTCTTGTATTGTTGGATCCTAATTTTGTCTTTACTATGTGGTGTATAAATGTTTGATATAATTTTTAAGAAAATAATATTGGAGATATAAAATATTAATTGAGTGATGTCACCCCCACACGACTCAAGTCTTTCTCCTAAGTAAGAAGAAAGAAAAGTTTGAAAACAGGAAAGTTACTCAGTTTTTAAGCAATTTATATTTATGAAAAATTGAAAATGTGAACTGGTTTTGGTTTTTATCTTAGTCCTTCATTTCCACCTGCCGTTCAGTCTCTGTATAAAAATCCAATTTAATCTACAACATTGCACCATTGGGTTAGTTTAATGTCCTACCAGTTTAGTCCACATGATAAATGCAGTGTTCTACTTCAAAATTACATCAAATGCTTTATACCTAAAATGTTAAGTTTCAGCGTTAGGAAAGTTAAGAGGCAGTGGGCGTGGGCATGCATGTGTTTTTTTCCTCTCTGGCAGTAATATAAAAATTAATTATGTTTTGCTGAATTCGTGGAAAAGTGATGACAATGATTCGTTTGTGCGAAGTAGGACTTGGAAGCTCTTATACCTTTAATTGTATACCCAAGTACTAAAGGAACCAGCCATTTACTCTTCACTTTTATAGTAATAACCAAAAAATTATGTTATGAATTTGTTAATTGTATTTCCTGCTAGTTCTTTGAGAGTCCTACTTTTAAAAACTACTTTTTTCTCTTTAAAACAAAAAAATAGAAAATGAACCTTGCATTTGTTTACAGATTTTTCTTTTCTCCCCAGGTTACTCATCAACATGAAGAGAATCAGCTCTACTTATTGCGTTATGAGGATGGATTGTTACTTGACACACTCTTTAGACTTTTCTGTCAGTGTGACTCAGAGATATCATTGTATCCAATTACTGATGAAGCTGACAAAGAATCCACTGGAGTCGTGATACGAGAAGCTTTATTGGCTACACTGAAAGTCTTAATTAATCTTTCTCATGATTTCAATAACCAATGTGAGTTAAGTAAAGGAAAAAGAAAATGTTTGTTACCAAAGACTAGAAACACATTCATTATCAGTAATTCAAACACAAAATATTAGAATATATATTTTTAATTTTGTCATATTTTGAAATATGCAGTTTGGACAAGAATTGCATCGATATGAGTTTTTACCTGAGGGAAAGAAATTTTTGTAAAATTTTATTTTCTATGTTTCACCTCATTAATTACTTTATAAATAATTTTATTGTTCATTAAATAAATTCATTCATTCTCTGGTATCGTAGAGTTTTGTGTCCATTAGAAATTACCAACTCTTATAATTTTTTAAACATTTTTTTAACCACTCTTAGTTCTTAATAATTTATCATATGATAGAAACATTCTCTTAAAATTTTCTCATAATTTGTAGCCTATGGAAGCACTTTGGTTGGGCAGAGGAAGGGTATTGTTGACACTGGCTTGCATGTCTTGCTGGAAGTACCAAATTATGTTCCAGATCAAAAGAAGTTTGACTTGCTTGTGTTGGTAAGAAATTGTTATTTTTGGGAAGTTACTTATAAATCATAAATGTATAAACTTATCCTTTTGTTTTTTTAGGGTCTGATTTTACTTATTAATCTGGTGGAACACAGTGAAGCTAATAGGAAACTTCTATATGAAGCACGTATTCAATCAGATGATGAAATTTTTCCTTGTAAGTATTTTTGTTCTTCTCTCATGTTGGTTAAGAAGTTGTTGGTCAATATATACCGTATTATTTACTCAAATACAGTCCCCTTTTTTTCTGAAAGAATTGCCCAAAAATCCTGGGGACCACTGTATTAGGAGTTAGGACGGGGAAACGGCTAATTCAACATTTCGTGAGTGATCACGACTTAAGCGAACACGAGCTGTATACATTATGTAACATAGAAAATAGATCGATGATGGCAGGATTTGACACTTATTCAAAATTGAAACCAAACTGGTCATTGTCGTCTAAGAATGACCATGCCGTCACCGTGCCGACCATGACACAATTTTTTCGAGAGACAGGGATCTTCTTCGACACAACAAAAGTTCGACAATCAAAGATGCTTCAACGCTAACATCAAACTGCAAGTTCTGACATGCTCAGACACAGAAATAAAGCAGTGGTATGATAATTCGAAGTACAACTGAAGTCCGTGTGGATCTGACAATGTCAAGAGGAGAAGTTTAACTACACCAGTTAGCTTTTAAAGTACTTTTGATTATACTTAACAGTGCCAACCATTTCACATGGAATTTTGAATGAGCATTTCCCTTCAGAAACACTTTTTAGAAAATTGATTTTACTCAACTTCATTTTTTCTAAATTTTACCTCCTAAAATAAGAGGGGAGGACTATATTCGGGTAAATATGGTATTTGTTTGTCCCAGACTACACCACAAATATTTACATAAAAGCAAGAGTGTGAGGGGGTTTAGTTGCCTAGTACTAAAGTACAAAAAGGAGAGGGAGAAATTTTTTTTACCTCGATAACGCAAATGAAAAATGTGCCCATTAACTTTGAAGGCAAACAGGTTTCTGGGATATCCAGCAATATAATGCGAGAGTGTATTTATCCTAGGATAGTGATGTTGATCAGTGCAGACACTTCAGATGTTGGTGCTTATACCTATTCTTGCAGCTGTGGAAAGATTCTCCAAATTTTTCAGAATGTTCCCAAGTTTGTCTTCAACGAGGGGGTTATATTGACTGTAGGGAATAATATTTTTACCTCTATAAATGGGAAGAAATGTGGATGACCAAACTTTTCTTGGACTGAATACATTTGTAACTTAAATCATTTGGTGAATTTACATCGATACTGTCCATACCATTTAAAAATTGTTCTATTACCAAACTCGGGAATTCATTGAATGGTAGATTATCAGTTTGTCTTCTTCGTTTAGGCAGTAGTAGACGTAAATAATAAATATGAGATAAGAAATGAAAATTTTATTTAAGGATGACTTAACTTTTTTTATTCAAGTATTGTAAACAATCAAATTATTTCAAAATATTTCTTTGGAATTCATTAACTTTGTATTTTCTGTAACTTAAAATGTACTGTGATTACTTTTGCACATAACGTTACTCTTTTTACCTTTCTTTTTCAATTGAAATTTAATATCAGTTTTTCAATCAACAACTTTTTAATTATTAAAAAATTAATTAATCAATATTCACCCATAAATTCTTAAACTACGATATGCTTCTTTGGGAAAATGTTTCGGTGTAAGTTATCTGATGTGCAACAGTATAGATTCCTGTGAATTTCTTGGTGAATAGTAAAATCCTACCTGATCACTCCCACCCTATGCTGAATAATATTCAAAACATAAAGTTTGTCAAGTTCAGCTGAAAATGTTGGAAATTTCCCTTGAATTATGTTCTGAAATATAAAGATTTTAAGTAAAGATTTATTTATTAGTTTTTTTTGTAGTGTGAAGACTTTTCACTTAGAAAAGTTCCCAGGTGTTTTTTATTAAGAAAATGTGGTATATATATTTTATATTAAGTGCTGTCAAATAAAAAACAAATCTAAGGCCAAAAATGTATGGAACATTTATCATTTCAAAAGTAATTTCCAAAACTGTTAATACATATGCTATTGTTTGAAAAAGACTGTCAAATCCAACCGTCTTCTGTCTATAGAACCACTCAGATATGCTATGAACCGATGTCCATTAATGTCTTGTTTAATTTCCAAAACATGGGGAGAGATCTGGGCTGTAGGGAAGATTTAGAAACATAAGCCAACCAAATCTCTGAAGCATGTTTCTTGCGAAGTCTGCATTATCATGAAGAAAGATAATTCCATTTGATAACATACAAAGACATTTTGACCATGATTTAACTTTTAATTAAATTTTCATCATAGGTCTGTGTTTTCATTGTGTTTCCATTCTTGATAAATTCGACAATCAGAGGACCCTTTGCTTTGAAGAGTAATGTCTGTTCTTGATGTTGTGTGAGCGGCTTGGAATTTTTTGGGTTGGGAGAATCCATGTCTCCAACAATTTTATGGGACAGAAATGCACACTCTTCCTCCTGATATCAATGCAAAGTTCTGAAATAATTTTTGAGAATTTTTTTATTAAGAAGATTACTTTTTAGATAATAAATGTTCTGACATTTTTTATCCACTACTGTCTACATGGCTTGTGACACTGTCAATTGCCTAATTTTAAAAAAAGATAGACAAGATCATTCTGGAGACGGATTATCTAGCACTGTCAAATGTTTCCAAATTTTTATTGAAACCTATCGATCAAAAATTCAAAAACAGAAAGGACAGTGAACTAGCAGAGAGTGAAACAAATACAGTCAATGTAACAATGAAGTTTTCCTCTTCTGGTTGAAAGAATTTAAATTACTTAAAGTTCATATATTGTATTACTTAAATAATTTTTTGTTGTTGTATTTTATTGTCTTTTATATTTACATTTTTATTATTTAAAATTTATTTCCTGTCTATTTTATATATTTATTATAGTTATTCAATGATGTTAAAATCTGAAATGTGATTTTCTGATTTGTCTGTTCTCAATGAACATCTAGCCTTACATAGTGGTTTCAACCTGGTACATGTCAACATTGGAAGTTTGAATGCAAATTTTAGCCAAGTAGAATTACTTTTGAGTAGACTTATTATTAAACCCAATGTAATTGTATGTTCTGAAACCTGGGAGGTTTTATTTCTTGGTTTCTTTAATTTAGGTGGATACAAAAATTATTGTAACCAAAGTTTTTGAATAGAACAAATGGCACATTTATTTATATTTTTTTTAAATTGCAATTGTAGAGCAAGTTAATAAACTTAAAATTTTTAGCACATCTATTTTTTCAGGTATACATAAACTACAAGTGTCATTTATCTATAGGTGTCATGATTACAATTGTAATGAGTTTGTGAAATTTTTTAAGGAATATCTGGAGGTAGATAAGCACATTATCGTTGGTGATTTCAACATTGATACATAGATATTTTAAGTAACGATCATAATTCTGTTGAATTTGTAACTAACCTCCTTAGTAAAGGACATAATTCTGCTTTTTGCGGTGTAACTAGGTCAAATTTAAACTCTGACCTTGGGTTCCTGTATTGATAATTTTTATGAGAGAGTTGGTGTAGATTATCTCTTATACTTATTGTAATACTTTGTCTGATCATTTTGCACTCTTCTTGAATGTTGGTTATGATCTGCTGCCTCATGTACAAACTGTAACATCAGTCTTAAATTATAATAAACTTGGTAAATTAGCTGCAAAGCTAAATAGGCTTGATATCCAATCAGATGATGTAAATGTGTTGTTAAATAATCTAACAATTTAGATTCAAAACCTTGTTCAGTGCGGCATGTTACGCACTAATAAAAAAGTTAATAAATATAATAGCCTATGGAAAAATTGGATTACAAATGGTGTAGTAATCTTGATCTTGCACAAAGAAGTCCTATTTTTCACGCAAAAAATATATCCCAATGTAGTTGAATTCAAAAAACTTTATCAAAAATATGCTAAAATTCTGAAAAAGAATTGTAATTTAGCTATTTTGAAGAAAGTAGTGTCAAAGATAATATGAATGACAATAGGAAACATTGGCAATACGTTGATGAAAAATTATAAAATAAACATAAAGAAGTGAGAATTGATCATATAAATTTAAAAAATGGAAAAATTACAACTGAATATGAAATTGTTAATGAATTCAATGCCTTTTTTGCTAATGTTGGGTCCAATCTTTCATCTCAGATCAAAAAATCTATTAACCCCATTGTGATCCCTCAGATTCATATTAATGAAAAATCTATCTTTACACCTACTTCGAGTAGTGAAATTTTTAAAATTATCAACTCCATGGATAATAAAGCTGGTGGTTCAGATCATATTGGGGTTAAAGTTTTAAGGTGTATTTCAATTTATATAAGCTTCCCTTTCACACAACTTATAAATTTATGGATTGAAAAAAATATTTGGCCTGATATATGTAAATAAGCTGATATTGTCTGTTTGTGAAAGTGGCTCTGAAATGTTATCTTTTTTCAATTATTTTTGATAAATAGTGAGTGAAGTAGACCAATAATTGTTGCTGTCGGCTTTGGAGCCACTTTTATGAACTGAGACAATATCAGCTTATTTAAATATTTCAGGCCAAATTTTTTTTTTCAATATATAAATTTGTTTGAGCTTTTCGAGTGGTACTTTTTTTTTTATAGGAATAGGGTGCCGGCCTAGACCCAACCCCCGGAACCCCAGAGGACAGGATTTGCTTAGGGTTAACTCCCCTAGGAAGTTTGGCTTAAGAGACCCAAATTGTGATACAGATCATTATCTTGTAAAAGCTATTGTTAAACAAAAATTAGTATCCAATAGACGCATTAATGCAGAAAAGATGGAATCAGGAAAAGCTATCTGATCAAAATATAGTAGAGAGATATAAAATATCAGTAACCAGATGAAAACAAGGAGGAGGAAGATATAGAGAAAGAATGGAACAAGATCAAAGATAGTATAATGAAGGCAGCTACAGAAGTGATAGGCACAGGAAGTAATAGAAGAAGGAACGAATGGTGGGATGAAGAGTGTAGTAGAGCAATGCAAGAGAAGAACAAAACCAGGAAAAAAAATGGTTGCAAATAGGAACTAGAGCAAGGAAGGAGCAGAATGCAGAACAGAGGAAAAGAGAGAGAAATTTAAGAAGAACAAAAAAAAGGTGACTGGAAGGGAGAACTAAAGAAATTGAGGAAGCAAGGCAAAATAATGAAACAAGAAAATTTTATAAAGATTTAAAATCATTCAGTAACATACTTAAGAAAGAAGTTATGGTGTGTAAAGATAAAGAAGGAAATCTGATAACATCTAGAGAAAGTATCCTTAAAACCTGGATAATGTTCTTTTCAGGCCTCCTGAACTGCAACCAGCAAGAATCACTTCATAATATAGAGACCATATATATGGAAACAGACAATGAGGATGAACCTCCCCCTACAAGACAAGAAGTTGACCTAATTATAGCAAGATTAAAAAACAATAAGGCACCTGGACCAGATGGTATAGTAGCAGAGCTGATTAAAAAAGGAGGGCCCAAATTGAAGGAAAGAATTTATACCTTGATTGGTAAAATATGGGTAAAAAAACAAATACCAGAAGACTGGCAACAGGGCTATATATGCCCTATATATAAGAAGGGAGACCCAAAATGCTGTGAAAATTACAGAGGCATAACACTGCTGAACATTACTTACAAGATCTTCTCAGTTATGTCTGTATAACAAGATTATGAATAAAATAGAAGGTAAAATGAGTGAAATACAAATGGGGTTTATGCCCAATAAGTCGACAGTAGATAATATACACATCGTGAAACAAATATATGAAAAATGCTATGAATATGACATTAGTCCATAATATCTTTGTAGACTTTAAACAGACTTTCGATAGGCTTCAGAGAAGGGCAGTAATAGAAAATTTAAGAATACTCAATGTCCAAGAAAATTTAATACATTTGGTTAAACTTACCTTATCAAATACAAAGCCAGGATAAGATAAATAACGATCTGTCTGAAAGCTTCCCAATCAATATGGGAGTGAGACAAAGGGACCCCTTATCANGGTTCCACGAGAGCTGTCTCTTATACACATCTAGATGTGTATAAGAGACAGGACTAAGACAGGTATGTGCTTATGCAGACAACGTTGTAATAATAGCTCGAACAACCCATGCTATGAAAGATACATTTGTTAAGTTAAAAGAAGAATCAGAAAAGATAGGCCTTGTAGTAAACACCAAGAAAACTAAATGTATGAAATGCTCTAGAAAACCTTGCAAGTCAAAAGAAATTGAAATCGAAAGTAGTAAAATGGAAAATGTACCAGCCTTCAAATACTTAGGTGCGATTGTAAATGCAACTAATAACATAGTTGAAGAAATTAATGAGAGAACAATGGCGGGAAACAGAGCATATTATATGTACAAGCAACTCTTCAGAATTCCCTTACTGCTAAAGAAAATGTTGGGCTCTAATGACCTTTGATGTTGACAAGCCCTAAAGCCCCNAAAAAAAAAAAAAAAAAAAAAAGAAAATGAAACTCCAACTGTATAACACAACTATCAAACCGATTGTTACGTATGGGTCTGAAACATGGGTGCTTAATAAAGAAGTGGAACAAAAACTGGCGGTTTTTTTAAAGAAAGATATTAAGTAGAATTTTTGGTCCGACTAGAGTCACTGATGAAACATGGAGAATTAAAACCAATGAGGAACTAGAGAATCTCATTCAGCACAAGAACATTGTGAGAGAAATAAAGTCAAGAAGATTAGCCTGGCTGGGTCACATACAAAGAATGGATAACACAAGGAGTACTAAAATGAAAACAAATTGGAAGCCGTTAAAGCCACGGCATAGAGGTCGGCGGAGAACAGGGTGGGAGGATTCAATAATCCAAGATCTACAAATTATGAAAATAAAGAACTGGAAACAAACTGTGAAAGATAGGAGGCAATGGAAGAAGGTGGTTGAGTTGGCCAAGACTCACAAGGAGTTGTAGAGCCAATTAAAAAGAAGACGACATAAATTTGTAAGTTGCGTGAAAGGGAAATATATAAATAATACAAAAAAATATGAAAATATTAAAAATATAAATTTATAAGTTGTTGAAAAAAAAGTTATTAGGGCTCTAATGACCTTGATGTTGACATGTCCTAATGCCCCACAAACAAAATAAATGAAAATGTTATCTACTATTGATAAATGAAAGTTGTGGATAAGTATAAAATATTATCAGATCGTCAGTTTGGATTTGGTACAATGAATGCTCTCATTCTAGTTTCAAAGATTGTTCTCCAAAACTTGAATGAAAGAACATTGTGGAATTTTCTTGAACTTCTTCTAGGCTTTTGATGTTTTTGATCACTCAATTTTATTCAACAAGCTTGCAAAAGAGGTATCCATGGAAATGCCTGAAATTTAATCAATAGTTTTCTCTTTGATATAGTTCTCCTGAAAAAGTGACGAAACGGGTGCTTTAAGGATCTGTTTTGGGTCTGTTACTATTTATTTTATTTGTGAATGACCTGATAGCTACCATCCCTTGTATCTTATAGTGGTGATACAGTATGATTGAATTATGGTTATAACTGGTTTGCAACTAGTAATTCTCCTAATAATGAAGTAAATATTGTGTATAACTAGCTTGTAATTAATAAGTTAATATTGAACACCAGTAAAACTCAGTTTAATTATATTGAGTGTATCCCATCTTATATCGACAATGGCAAGTCTGTAGGAAGAACCCAAAGTTGTCAATACCTTGGAGTTGCGTTTGACCAGCACATGAGGTGGAGTGTACAGTGTATGATAAGTTGATAAGTAAATTGAAATACTATGTTTATGTATTTAAAAAATTAAAGTGTACTTTGTCAGTTAAGAGCCTAAAGATATTGTATCACACTTTTTAACAGTAAAGCTACAAATGGTCTCATTGCTTGGGATGATGGGGCTTATAATTATTGAAATGGAGAGGCTTGTAGCACTTCAGAAAAAAATCCTTAAAATAATAGGTAACTTCACTCCCAGACCTTTTTGTATTGATACTACATTTATAGTTGAAAGTATTGCTTTTAATTATTACAAATTGAGTAACGAGTTTTAAAAATCTGATATTGGCATGAAAAACCAAGGTAATATACCTCTGAAGAATAAAAAGACTGTAAGGATCATTATGTCACTGCCTATTCAATTTTTTTTAAAAATTGCTGGTACTTTGAAGGAATTGATGAGTGGTAAAAGGTTGATTAAGAAAAAATAGCCGCATGGCTAAAAACTAAAAAATTAAATGTGTAGACTGATCCTGTTGTATTTGCTTGTTGTTTTAGTCACACGATAAACTTCTAATTTGTTGTAAATTTTAGATTTTCCTCATATCTTGTTGTATTGTTTTAATCCACTTTGGTCTTGCTCTATGTTATTCATTAATGATGACCTGCCTGTGCTCAGATGTTTTATACATCTCTGCAGGAATGTCATAGTTACGGGTCTATAACTTTCGTATTATCTACAGTGAATAAAAATTCAAATTTTTTGTAACAAAACAAAAATTTATTCAAATTCTCTATCATTATGAAACATTTTCATGCTTGCCAAATGATTTATCAGTCACTGCAGATTAAAGATGATGATATGGAAAACTTTTCTATTTGCAGTGAGAGCAAAGAGTGCTGTTCAGGTTCTCATTACGTTGTTCTATGAACATGAGCAGTTAGCTCGAGTAGAAGAAGTAAAAACTGATGCTATTCTGGATGGCAAAAAGGACACTGAAGAGCCCGAGGCAGAAGTAGCTCAACCAAAGAGTCAGGAGGAATTCATTGAAGAGACGGTGGCAAAATGTATGTAACATGTTTAAGAGGAAGATAATTTTGAATTTTATTATTTGTGCTTCATTTAATTCTTGGATTGATTTGTTTTGAAATTTAAAAAATCGTAACATAAATAATAATAAACTCTTCCTTTACTTCTACAGTGCTTCAAAAAGCTGGACGAAATATGGAACATACATTGATAGGAGCCTATATTGGTCTGTTATTGGGGTACCTGATTATAGATAATAAGGTAAGAAATTTTTATTTCTCTTTGCTCTGTAAGCAAAATTAGAATTTAATGACTATGTTGGGCATTAATGGATTATTAACCTTTCTTTTAGTTCTATTCTTTGTTAACTCTTGTGCCATGTTTTTATAATGGAGTTAAACCACCACCTTTTATGAATTCATATTTGTTAGTATTCACTTTTTTGTTTCTAAATTATAAACTTTTAGTTGTACTTAATTTGTGTATTGAATACTATTTAAATGCTTATTTTGAACTAAAAAAATGGTTTTAATGATTCTTTATCGTATTGGAGTACTGTATATAATAAAAAAAGAGTCCACATGTCACAGATCAAATACAGCTGAAAATTCATTATTTGATTAGTATACACTATAATTTTCAATACGATTGCCTCCAGATCTTAATAGCATCATTTCATTTAACTGTATGTTGTCTGATGTGATCAATTTTAATCTACTTGTTTTTAATTATGAACACACATTGTCTATGTAACTGAATGGTATTATTAGTTAATTTATCTCCAGTACTGTCAAGTAGTTTACCTTGGTACAGTTTTTTTTCATTAGAATGTGGGTTGTTGTTTTTTTATTATTATTATATTTTTTTCCCCTCCATCATCATCATCTTCTGGCAACTGGTCCTTCAAACATCCTGATGGCAAGTGATCAGTTGAATGTCTAGTGTGGATAAATTTTAATTGACTCTAGTTTATCAGTTTACTTAAGTAAATAGATGAATAATCAGTCCTAACAATTGTGCAAAGTCTTTCATCAGTGTTTTTTCTCAACATCTTAGTTGTGTTTTTGTGATGTATAAAGATGATAAAACGTTGTTGGATCTTCAAGTTCTAGTAGTGTTAATTGTTTATTTTCTATTATTTGCATTTTCAGGAGTATGAAGTGTTTGTACGGCAGTGTTTGCCTGAAGGAAACTTCAAGACAGTCATTTCAGTGTTGCAGAAAGTATATAATTTCATGAACCTCACTGCTTCAGTAAGTAAAATAATTATAAATGTTATGTCATTGTTTTCTCAAACATGGGAAATGATGTAAAACGTTGTTAATTATCAACTCTTCTGCTTTCAAGATTTGGGTGTGTGTGTGTGTTCAGCAATAGGAAGCTCATCTCATTATGCATCTATTGTGACAAGCTTATTATTATTTTAGTTTTTGTGTGAAATGAAATTTCTGTGATCACTTTTTTATAGTAAATTACAATTTAACAATTTTAGGGAAACTAATAAATTTATTTCTTGGGTGTGACTTTTATTAGTGGAATCACCTGTCTGAATAAGTACAAAATTCATATTTGATAGTATTGTAACAACTTTGTTGTTGCTATCCAAGTTAGTTTGAAACAGAATTCATTTGATCTGGATTCAGTTGTTCTATGAGGTTTCACTAGTAGAATGTTGCAAGAATTTTTAAGTGTATTATTCATATTATCTAACTTTTTTTTTGACCTTGTTTAACATTATGTTAAATATTATGTTTCACTTATTTTGGAAACAATCATTGCATTTTCTCCACACTGCTTTACTGTTAGAATTTTGCACTGATGATGCAAAATGCATACTTCAATTATTTCAAATGTGCCAATACCTGCCAAATGGTGTTCTGGGAACCTTGTTTTTGCGTCAATAGGTTGCTAGTTCACCTCCTTATTAGGAAAGTTGTGTGGGTTTCTCATTAGTGGTTTAAAAACTTTGTAAACTTATGGCTCCCTTGATCTACTGATCACTTCTGTCAAGCAGGTATTTTATATCCAGGAAATAAATGCTTTGTTTTTATACATTCGTTCTCAGAACCTGTGATTGTTCACTATAAGCAAGGCTCTTATAATAGGGTTGCTCTGTAGTCGTGTAACCAAGTTTATAGTAGAGATAAAGAATAAATTATGCTGTGTGGAAAGGTCTTTATAAGAAGAATTGTATCTTCCATTTAAAATTTATACTTCACGTTGACTTCATATTAGATATATTAAGAGGAATATGACTTTCATGTCACAGAAAAAACATTTCCATTTGAAAAAATTATTTTCAACAGTTGAAAACTGTACAGAAGTGTGTTTCTTCTTCTTACATTAGTTTGCCAATGTACGGCTTCCCTGACAATGTATTTTTAGCACTCAAGGTCACCACAGAGCTTACTTTGAGAATCAGTCTTAACTTGGGTGAACACTGCGCAGTATGTCAACACAAAATCTGTGCCAGTAAATAAATGTCATTTGGCAGGTAGGAATGAAGGAAAATTCCATGATGTTGGAGCTATGTTATCACACAGGGTCAAGAAGACTGCCTATTTAAGGGCTGTTATCAGTGTTATGTACTCAAAAGGGAAGGAGGGAAGAGGAGTAGAAATGTTTCTATTCTCTCCCTGCCGAAAAATGGGCATTTAATTTAAATCTTCAACTTTTACAATGAAACATTGATTGACTAATGTTGACCATAAACTTCACTTACATTGTTCGTCCAGGATTAGTTTCATGTATAAATTTTGAAATTAAACAGTTCTCAAAGAAAACTTTGACCTCTTTTTCAAGAGTTTGTTGTTGAACTGTGAGGTTCCACGAGAGTGCAGGAGTTTAGGATGGGAGCCAGAGCTCTCTATGAAACTAGTTTTGGCCTATTAATGTAAGTGAAAGATTTATTTGACATCACACTATTTATGTTTTATTGTAGTGACACCATTGTAAGTTCCCAAAGTATTTTACTTGGTAACATTTCCAGTGTCTTTTGTATTTTACCCTTGAAAATTGTGTTTTTCTTTTCTTGTTCCAGGCTGTTGGTAGCAGTCGTGGAATAGCCCAGACAGAAAGAGTGATAAACTGCCTTATCAAGTCAGATTCATTGGCTTCTGCAATTTCTCAAAGTTTTCCATTGTGTGAAACAAGTGCTGAGGGTAATATATCTGTTCTTGATGATACTATTTCATAGTGAAAATGACCTGATTCCCAGCAGGTGACATTCATATTAATTTAAAACGGCGATCCTTAGGCACCTTGTGATTTAAATGACCTTCGAGGTGAAAGTTAATTCATTAACATTTCAAGTCAGAGTTGAGTTGTACATTAATGAAGTACCTAACAGAAATTGAGTGCATTACAAGAACACTTTGTACAATTTACATTAGAATGGTGAGTAACTCTTTTGTCCTCAAGACTTATTTATACCAGACTTGCCTACTTGATACTGGAGAATAATTTATTTTGTCTTTGTCAACTTTGATGATAGTAACAGAGATATTCATTTCACATTGTAAATATGTTTTTAATATAGTGCTGATATGATTCTTCACTGCAAAATAGAAGAAAATGGCGGAGTGAAAAATAGTAAATATTATGTTCCTGTTTGTGAAGGCTATTTTCAATTGGTTTATTACTTATAAATTATTTGTGCATTTGAGTGACAATTGGTGACAGGCATATTTATTTCATCTATTTCTTTCAAATCAAGAAACAAACTGGTATTATACTAGGTATCCAAAGCCTTTGAACTGTAAAATAAAGAATATTTGTATTGAAGATTTTTGCGAATGTTCAAATTTTTAAGTGTTGATTATGCAGTAAAACCTGAGGTCTATTTTCCATGGCCTTCAATGCTCAAATATGATCAACAAGTACACTGTTCTTCTGAGAGGAAAGTGTGAAATATTTATGAGATTTTTCATTCTTTAAAGAAAATTAATTTAAATCACTGATAGCTATTTTTCCAAGGAAACTACATTTAAATTTTGGTAATTCATTGTATTATTAATTGTTCTGATTTGCATATTTTACACAATTTAGTGTTAATTGTTATTTTATTTATTTATTGGTATAAAACAGGGATGAATTTTTTTAATGATTGTTTTTAAGTTTTCTTGACCACAGAAGAATATACAATAAAGATATAATTACTTTTCTGTACTCCTAAAAAGATGTTTCATAAAATATTTTACCACCTTGCATGGAAATAATTTTCAGGAATATTTTATATCAGAGTGATTGAAATTTGTGATGTATGTGTAATATTAAACCTCAAACTTTTTTTTGTCTATCTATTGTGACATTCTCAGTAATACAAAAGAATTTTCAATATTGCTATAATATATTATAATAAAATAAAAATTTACTTATATCTGTCTCATTTACCTTTCAATGTTGTTTTTTAGTGAGTATGTTAAGATTTTAAATCTTTCATCATTAATGAAAATTTCCATCAAATCATGCTATTGTGTCTCAGGTATTTTAGTTTACCTTCAATTCTAGATTAATACATGAGTATTGATGGATTTGTTTTAATGTGGTTACTAAATAAATAATTTTAGTCTATGTGAATGTTAAATTTTACCTCTAAACCATATAAAAGAATAGTATTTTTCATAACTTAAGTTAGTTATTGACTAGTTTGATACAAAGGTATGAAATGTTGATGGAAGTAGATGAAATCATGATTAATAATGCCAATAGTATTTTATGTTCAGTGAATGCTTGAAACTAATATTGAATTACACTTTTAAGTATATTGTTTTTACAGAAGAGTTATGTCATTAATTACATTGTTTGGAATGAAATCTTCAAATTGTCATAAAACGTCGATTTTTCGTTACAGTTAAGAAGTAATTTTGCAATTTTGTATGGCATGACTTAAAAATTGTGAGCTTTTAAAATAATCCTCGAGTTTTATTGGTGGATTTATATTAATTTTTTACAATTTAAAAGAATTAGAAACTGCAAATATTTTTCACATCATAAAGCAGATAAAAGCATCCAGACTAAGCTGGTTGCACCATGTACACAGCATGAAAGAGTAAAGAGCAGTGAAGAAGGTATATGAATGGAAACCGCTGACAACAAAGAAGTGAGGAATGCCCAAAACCAGATGGACAAATGATGTCCTGGAAGACTTAAAAAAAATTGAACATTAAGAATTTGACAGTGAAAGTGCAAGATTGGAAAAGCTGGAAGGCTATTGTGAAGGAAGCCAGAATAATAATGAGAAAAATTGTAGCGCTTTTAAAGAAAAAATATTTTTCGCTCACTATTTTTGAAATGGTTCACAAATTTTCTCTTCTGAGATTCAGCTGAAGCTTTTGTTGCCTAGACAAGAACAAATTTGTCTTGTAGAAACAGTATGTACAGATTTGGACACCAGTTTAAACAAAATAGAACCTATGTATGATATTAATTAATATTTTCTGAAAATTAACCTTAAATTGCTTGGAAATGAAATGAATTGTAAATAAAAATCAAATAACCCAATGGTCAAAGTAAATAACAACTAACACCATTCTAAATGTGTTAATCCTGATTGTTCTTCAAAAATTATTTGCCTGATAGGAGTTTATTGGTCAAGAATTATCAATTGAACCCTCTTTTGTGAAAATTGAATGGGCACACCATCATTGTTTCACAAATAATTTATTTGTAGAGAGGTCATTCCATCTCAAATCAACATATTTTTTACATGTCCATCTCAGATTTTTATGAAGTGTTGTAGGAGATAGCTATCACATAGACATAATTTAAAAAATATTACGACCTATTTGGAATTTACAACTACGTAAAGTTTAAACAAAAGGGTCATACACAAAACTTTTGAATTGATCTGGAAGCTCTCCTAAGAGAAACAGGTGTAATTTTTCTTGTTATTTTTTAATATGATATGTTGTATGCGATAAGACAAGGAGGATGAAAATTACCATACTCGAAGTTTTAATATTTTCTTCCTCTAAACCAAAGATAACAAGAGGTACAGGTGATGACTAGGATCATAAATTTACGATGTGAGTTACAGGCTGCTCTTCCACCTATTTTGATTTGGACAAAGGAATTGGGAAGAAGAGATGTTGGGTTGCAGGGAATATAAAATGCCAAACCAGCATTGCTCTGGAGTGGTAATAAACATTGTGTCGGCACTGGACGCGGTTTCTATGAACTCGTAAATATATATTTAAAACATTTCTCAATATAGTGGTGACTTATGTTGTGTAATAGGGGAAGATATAATATGAGTTGAGCGACTGGGAGAAAAATAGGCGAAGATTGGTCCCTGGGAACCGAAGAACATGCTTCGAAAAAGACAATTATCCGCATGCTTCTCAATAGGACAACTTAAGTTGTCAATTACAAGAAACCACAGATCCGGCGACTCGGTAAGGCTGTAATGACCCTGCCGTTGACGAGCCCTAAAGCCCCCCACACACACACAAACGGAAACGACTCGGAAACTTGGTAAGGAAGTAAACGGCTACTGTAGAAATATGCTGTTTTAGCATTTCTAATTGACTCACAATGGCATATTTTAACATGTTCAAGTATAAAAACGGCGTTGTATGACCCATGAACGCCGCATTAATTTGTGTACAAGACCCCCTCCCTGTTGACGTTACCTGAATTAAGAACTTTGTAATCACATTAGTACCTGCGGTAAACACATTACAAGTTTGGAGTGTATGGACAGATTTGGTGGATGTTCGTGTCGGAGGCTACGGAGAAGTGGCCAGACGTGAAGAAAAAGAAACTAGTACGATTGATTCTTGTACGAAAGATTTTTTCCCAAATCAGAATGCGTACATAATGAATACGTAGGGAGCTAATGAAAAGGATACACCGAATTGGAACATGCGGATGATGCGAGGCGTAGTAGTCGGAAGACTGCAACTTGTTGAACGGATGGAGTTTGATGAGCAGAAGGAAGAAGATAGGGTAAAGGATGCGGAAATTGAGAGGATTATCTTTTACAGACGCTGGGACAACGAAATAGGGTGAAGGGATCGATAAACCATGTTTCAGGTGCGGAGAATGAGGGAAGATGAACACGGAAGAAGCGGGCGGAGTATGGACTAGCATATGAGGCAGATTCACACATCCATCATAAAGCGATGAAACGGTTTGGAAAGATGGTGCAGATAATGAACAGGGAAAAATTCAAAAGGATAACAAACAGTATAGGTTTTGCTGAGAGGGAATAATGATGTTGCTCTGTACAAATAGAAGGAAATTTTACGTGGGGAAGAGCGGTTCAGGCAAATGATAGATGGTTACGACGGATTAAGGAGACTTAGCGGATTCCTAAAATGGTTCGAGGAGGACACTCCACGGAAACGAGGATGGGAGGACGAAATTAAATCCTATGTTCGACAGCAAACATGATTAAGAGGACTGGGGAAAACATGAATGTAGCAACGCGCACGACATATCCTGGGAGAGAGGAATGATGCATAATACAGGTGGAGAAAGAATAAATTGTATGGAAAGGGGGATGTTGGAAAGATTGAGTCTGGCACAGGTTAAGGATGAGAGACTTGAAGGAATTGGAGATATTAAGGTTGTTATTGTCTGGGGTGAGGAAGATCAGTAATATGGAGATGGTAGCACAAGCTAGTAAAGGAAGAGGATCATGTTAGAGAAGACCAGAAAAGATGATACTTATATTGTTGGGGACAAGGTATGCGAATTAATAAATGAGATAAGTGTAAAAATGTGGATATATGGAAGGAAACAGGGAAAGGTGAATTATTGGTGGCTGTGAAGAGGGAAAAAGACGTACAGTATGTCCGAAAGGTGTTGGGCGAATGTAGCGTTCTGCCGGAGAAGGCTGTGCGGCGAAATAAGTCGAAAATTATATGTGGCGTTGAAGAGCAGTTAGACGAAGGGGAATATCTCAAGAACGTACTACAATAAAATACAGATATGAAGGACAACGAGAAGAGGAAAGGGTGTTAAAAGTGGTTAAGCGTTTAGGAAGGAGTAGAAGCTAAGTCATTGGATCGAGTACAATGAAAACTATAATCGCAAATTTCTCGGCATAAAAGAATATTCACGGGTACACGGAAATACCTTCTGTGGAATCACTACGGTGCTACAAGTGCCACGGATACGGCCATCTCAGTAAGGAGTGTCGTGATTAGGATTCATGCGGACATTGGGAGAAAGCACAATGTGATAGAAAGACAGAAAAAGCACGGTGCTTTAAGTATTAACGGAAAGGAAACTTCAATGAGGAGTCAAGAGTTTAGGGAGAATAAGTTAATGAAAGTAAATATACAATATGGCGCGTAAAATCATATGTAAATAAATTTACAGGGGGAATCGTAAGTACGAATGAGTTAATAAATTATATGGAGGACTAGAGAGTGGGCATTGGAACCTCGTGTGTTATGGTTGATTAGTTGAAGTTCCTATAATTATCGTGTTCATGAGACGTTACTCAGTAGGAACGTGTTTATTGGAGTTATCGGTTATGGGGTTTGTGGTTGAATTTATGGAATTATGGTGGAGGCACAACTCCCTTTACAGGATCGATGTGTGTAATAGAATTTGATGTCTTGGAGTGTGGGGTTGTTGGTAAAAATAATTTTGTGGGGTTTTACGGCTCGTCGAAAAACTTGTACAGGTAGGGAAAATGCAGTTACGCACTAGGGAGAGAAACATGACTCTCCCCGCGTGTGGGACTCGCCGAATGACTCAACCATACCCACTAAAAACCCTCCTAAATTACAACTCAAATTTCAACATATCTCAAATCATTACAAAAATAAAAAGAAGGAAAATGAAATATACCCTAGCATCGGGATCCATAAGAACAAGAGGTGACCAAGGAAGGTCAGGAAATAGAAAGGAAGGAGTCTGGCACATGTAAGTGTAAGTAATGCCAGACTCAGTTCGGGGCTCCGTGTTTGCCAAACACGTACATACTAGATGTAAGTCCCTTGGGGGGTGGTAAAACCTGACGTGATGGGGTTAATGGATCGCGGATTCGGATTCAGCGACACTAAAATCGTGTAGTCTGACCAGATCAGGAAAAAAATGTGTGGGTGTATTGAAAGGGGAAAACATTTGGAAAAGATAATACATGAGTTTCTTTTATTTATATGCAATACTTGAGGAATGCCCACATTTTAGACGGGCAATGGACATTCAATTGTTGATATAATTCTACAGACACTATCGAGGTCCGCAGAATGTTAGATTGGAAGAAAGGTAGATAGCGACCACTATACGGTAGAGTACACAGTAAAAGCACGACTACTGGACACCGTTGAGGAAAATATTAACTACAGACTTGAGGATTGGGGATGGTGTATTACAGGCCAAGGAGATAAAGGACGGAGAGACATAGTAGACTTGGACACTGATGTAGAACAGTTACAAACCTATTTATTGCGGTGAATAACGGCCTTCTACGGGATGGGAAGACAAGGGATGAGGTGAGGACAGAAATGGTGGTACAAGAAGTTATATGCTCTGAAAAAGAATAGATCACGACGGAAGTATTTAAGTCGAAAGAATGGAACGGTGGAGAGGAGGCGCAGAGATAATACCAAGAAGCGAAAAAATTCGAAGAGTAATTAGGGAAAAGACGATGTTGGTGCAACTTTTTAAAAGAGAGTACACTAACGAATATTTGGGGGCTACCATTTATTTTAGGACGTGAAAAACTGAAAAGGAGTTTTATCTCGATTCTTTCTAACAGAAGACAATAGAGATTGCTCAAAACCAGAATCTTTTAGGCTGATGTGATAGGAAAGATGCTCGTCAAGAAAATAGACTAGATGGTAACGGCAGCATTGAGGAGGAAAATTAACGTTCGGCAGTATAGGTTCAGCATAGGTTAACAACAAGAGATGATAATTAATAGGAAGATGCGTTATGCAATCGCAGTTATAATTGAATACAAAGGAGCCTTCGACAGTGTACAGCGAGACATTGTGTTACAAAAGTTGGAAAGAATGGGAGCGACAGAAAACTTGCAAAGATTAATAACATCTTATTTTGAAGACAGACGTAGTCTTATGGATAGGCTCAGAAGGAAAATGGAACGGGGGTGTTCCCAAGGGAGCCACACTGGGCCACTATATTGGAATGTTGTACTAAATAAGAATTATGGAAATGAATAGTGAGGAAGAATGTTTAATTGCATATTCGGATGATGTAGTTTTGCTGGTGGAAGGAAACAGCCGAAAAGAGTAAGAGATAGGATTTACGAAACCACTTGAGAAATTTATTGAGCTCTGTGCGAGACAAAAACTACAAAATTCAAAGGAGAAAACAAATGGGGTTGTTTTCGGAATGACACATGCAAGGGAAGGTCGACAAAACTCCATGATTAAGGCATCAGGTTGGCAGTTCAAAATTATTGGAAGACTATTTCTAATAATGAAACCAAGGTCCAGCCACCAAGGCATGGTATCTAATATTTCGTGGTCCAAAGGAGGATTCCCTAATTCGTGGAAGGAAGCCACTAAAACCCGGTAAAGACGACAGCCATTAATAGTGATCGAAGCATCGCCTTGAGAAGTTAAGTTGAGACGCTTGAGAAGGTTGTCAACCTACGCCTCGTCTAACATCTTGAAGAAGCATAACCTGAATCGATCTGTAGATAACATGTGGTTTCCGGAAGTTCCATTTCACCCTGGACAACCTACTTCTCCTGGAAACGGTTAATCTATATGCCTTGTTCCGATGATATATTGTTGGAGTGTTTTTCGACATCGAAGGCGTACGAAACTACTTCGCATCATGGCATTTTGTAACAACTATGCATCGAAAATCTTCCATTGATGTCGCTGTCCTTTTTTCCTCAGGAATCCGTATTGAGTGAACATTGACAGCGTAACGTCAGCTGCAAGGAATCTCTCTTCGTCGATGGCTTTGCTATCTTGTGTCACAGGTGTGGAGTGACCAATCTAATTTGTCCTCAATAAATTGAATGAACTGGCTTTCGTTACTGTCCTATAAAAAAACCCGTTGTTTTATTGAGCAGAAGGGATCGGGGTGCCGATCGCTACTCCTCAGACCAGCATTATCGAGTTGGCTGCGTTGTGTATAGCTCTGCTCGTGCTAGATAAGTAAAAAAGATGGATAATTGTCATTGTCGCGCAGTGTGGGAACGTGATTGAATTAACGATCAAGTTCCCGCTTTCACGAAATAAATAAGGTAGACAGTTTCAGTTGAAATTTTCGCTTAACAGCGATTTATTGAACACAAGGTAAAATGAAAGGAAAGACACCGTTTGATATCACTTGAAACCTGAGCGTCGTCGACTAGGCGTCTGTGGCGGCTGGCCCGTGTAGATTTCGTTCTTCCTTCCTTCAGAATTCTTGGGCGTAATGGAACGAACGGCGAAGCCTCGCGTTCGTGAAGATGCCTTTCCTGGTGAGGAAGCTGGGTCGCCGTCTTTCCGGTGGTGTCGGATTTCTTCAAGTTATTTCGTGGCGAAGTGAATTTAATTGTTCATATCCTTGTGGATTTGCATATAAGATGAAGCTAGTTGCTTTAAATCTATATCAATTGAGATTGAATAAGTTTCGTTGAGTTTGAAACTATTGTTCGTGGTCTGAGTTAGCGCACATGTGATTACACGTCTGAACGTCTCGAGATAGTAAAGCGAAGTGAAGTGGTTGTTATCCGTTTCCAAGCTAGCTCTTTAAAATTGAGATAGTTGACGGTGTTCATATCAGATATAATTTGCTCGGGTTGACGGGCAAGTGTCGTCACGAGTACGCCTGCACTCGTATGCATAGAAGTCGAAGTCATTCACGTTATTCTGTGGCCGGGCTTTGAAATATGCTGGCCTTGGAATATTCGTTTGGCTGCTCCGTGTTCGAGTCTCAGGTTATGTTGGCTTTGGAGCGTTGTGCCTTGGATTGTGTTTACAACCGGGCCGTGCCGTGGAAATGTAAACAGTGAATGTTCTTATCAAGTGAATATAATATTCGTGATGAAGTCTTCCGATTTAATGGCATATATGATGCTGTAGTGAATTATATTTGCAGGAATCTGTTGTTCCTGTGGCATCAGCAACTAATTGCGCGCGGGCAGGCTGATGTGGGCGAGCAATTAACAGGGGATGGAGTGTATTGTATGAAATGTAGGAAGGACACATTTCGCTACAGTCATTATGCGAGAGCCGATCGTATTAGTCCCATTCCCAATTTGTACGTCGAGTGACGTACCATATTTTTCTCCGGTGTCAGCTATTCATGTTACACCAAGTTACCCATGTGTGCACTTTATCCGACAATCGTGTATATAACGCAATCTTTCATCCCTGTTGCGTCTGTTTTTACAGAAACAGACTGAGAGCTACTAAACTGTTTTGATATCGCTCCAAAGACGTTTTGAATATTGATGCACCAAATGTCTTAATTCATGGTTTCAGTAACCCTTCCTTGAGTTTTGCATAAGTCGGAGACTTATTTCGATCTTATGCAATATGAAAAGAACACGTTATCACCTAATCCTCGATAAAAATTGGGACTATATTCTCGTGTTAACTGTCGGGTCGAAGCAGGCGTACTGCGTAGGCTGCTCCGCGGTTGACCTCCACAGGAGCACCGTCTTCGAAACTTGCGCTGATTTTATACCGCTGAGTGCTACGCCACATTGAGAACACTTCGATCAACAAAGTGCTCTCGCCGATCAAATTTCGTGATTTGCTCTGATTCTCTGAATGCCCTTCAAGCAATCCAGACAATGAATCCAGCCGATAATGATCCTGTATATTCTGTCTCTCCAAACTGACGGAAATATCATGCTTTGCTGGGTTCCAGGAGACATGGGAATCAGATAAGTGAACGTTTCCACGAAGGCGGCATGCCGCAAAAATTTTATTTTCCCGCGTAAATTTCTCCACGATTCCGAAACGGGACAACGTAAATTCATTCAAGGCAAGGTTACTGAGGGAATGGAACAATGAATGGTTGGTTGTTGAAGGGAATAATAAGCTTCGACCTTTCAAATCGTCAGTAACGTCATGGAGCAGCTCCTGTAGGTCAGCTAGACGTAGGGAGGTTATACAGAGCCGCCTGCGCATTGTCCTCTCACTCGTTGGTATCTCTTCAACTTCCCGTTTGTGACGAGTGTGCCACTTTAATGACCAAGTTGTTGGCGATCCCTCAAGCCCCAATAATAATTAAAATTTTCTAATATCAATTTTTATAAATATTTCCTGCATTTTGTGATCTAAAATAAAATGAGTCTGTCGTGAAATATACCATACGTAGAAAGGTTTTTGAATTCCGCATTTTTTTTAGTATGCGTGAGCACGCTTACGTGATTGGTAAGTATAATTTGAAATTTTTATTGTAATCTAAAAGTTTAACTGAAGCTTACGTATCTAGCTTGAACACGTCTACGTACTTTGTTGTTATATAAGTGAAGGAATTAATAAAAAAGCAGGGAAACAGGTAATATACCCCTAATATTTTAGAATTACCCTTTAAATGCACACTACGGGAAATTGAAAAAAGAACACCATGAATTCGTGAACCCGCCAGAAGGATATTTTATTGACACATTACAAGAAAAGATCATACCGACAGAGTATTCACATGAGTATAGCCGACATAGTGTGCGGAATTACAGAGATAGTACCCTGTATACCCTCCTTTTGCAGCAATGCAGACTGCAATTCTCCCATGGAGACGGTCGTAGAGGTGACGAATGTAGTCTTGCGGAATGGCTTGCCATGCAATTTGTACTTAATGCCTCATTTGGGACAGATTTCCTGTCGGCCTTGCAGAGCTCGCAATATGACGTTTCATCCAGTCCCAAACATGCTCAATGGGGGACAGATCGTGCTTGCTAGGATAGTTGACGTACACCTTGGAGAGCAAGTTGGGTGGCACGGGCTGCATGTGGACGTACATTGTGATGCTGGAAAAGGACATCGCCCTGTTGGTGTACGAACGGTAGCACGACTGGTTGAATGATGTTTTGGATGTACCGTGGAGTGTTCAATGTTCCCTCTATGATCACCTAAGGAGAACGGCCATTGTAAGATATGGCTTCCGACAAATGATGCCTGGTGTAGGCCCTGTGTGTCTGTCTTATGCACTCCAGACTTTGGCGCTTACCTGCACGACGCCACACCCGCATAAGACCGTCATTAACGCAAAGGCAGAAGCGACTTTCATCATTGAAGTAAAGTCGCCATTCGTCCTTCCATAAACGCCTATCGCGACACCACTGGAGGCGAGCTGCACGATGTTGGGGCGTGAGCGGAAGACGTCCCAACGGCACGCATGATCGTAGCCCTTCTTCACGGAGACGGTTGCGAAAGGTTCTCGCTGATACCCCGGAGCAACAGTGCCCCTAATTTGTTGTGAAGTCACGGTGCGGTCCGATACGGCACTTCGGAAGATGCGAGGTTTTGGCGAGCGGACCCAAGCTTACGGGCACGTGCACCTTCTGCTGACCACCAGCGACAACATCGATGCACCGTGTAGACCTCTCGCCGCACGTGTTGCGCATTTCTGCGGTACGACCACTAAACATCCTGAAGACCCACTATATGCCCTCGCTCAAATTCCGTCAATTGCACTAACGGTGCACGTTTACTCTGTCGCGGCATTCTAATAATGTTGCAGACAGGCGGAGGTCCGATTAGCAAGGCAAGCCCGCTGCTACTGGCTCTGAAGATCTGCAACTGTTGCGAAGCTTGCAACATTCCACGGCTGATAACGCGATTCCTGGTTTGTCCGCAGCGGTGCGCTTTTGATCATCGCATTAACTGCCCTCTCCTAGGATTCTGTGCAACTTTGGTATTTCTCAGTTTTTTTCTTCATGTGTTCTTCTTTCATTTTCCAGGATTGTATATTTATAAAAATTTGACATCACCATTTTTCTTCTCC
The DNA here is from genome assembly GCA_002313205.1 of Laupala kohalensis. Lineage (NCBI taxonomy): Eukaryota > Metazoa > Arthropoda > Insecta > Orthoptera > Trigonidiidae > Laupala > Laupala kohalensis. The sequence continues at coordinate 870,352 of NNCF01126580.1, read as the reverse complement.
ATAAATTGGAAAAGCGAGTTAGTAAATGGATTACACTGGCTGTCTTATTATAACAATTGATGAAGAATAACGATTTTCTAATTGTCTATTTTTTAGTTAAACTAAGCATCAACAAAATATTAGTGAATAATAATAATATTGATGCATGAATATCATTTAATTAAGTAGTAAGAATGTACCTTCAATATATACCTGCTAATTACAGGATTCTTTGCAGCTAATTTGGTAACGTACTGTTATTTCGTTGTAACTATTTTGTAAGTTTAACTGTTGTTCATTTATAACATTTATTGTCATTACTAGTGCCAACATTACAAGTAACCCATGGACGGGGGAGGGGATGCAGTTGTTCCGAATTCCGGTCAGATTCATAAGACAGAACAAATAAGTGGTCTTACGGAAATAATAGATGCGCGAAAACGCCTGAGTTACACATCACTTATTATTATAAAGTTAACAGTGATCATACGTAGTGCATTATGCTCTGTCCGTTTAGTGAAAACGCCCAATATGTCGTTACATTTTTTAAAATAAATGTACCTACATTCCACAATTTATAAGACTTTGACAAAGACAGAAAAATTACCTATTCTAATATATTATTGTATGTATATCGTTCCGGTCAGCTAAGGACCACGAATGATGAGTACCAGTAAGGCTCAGTTCTTGTGTGAGTTTACAAGACCCGAGATCGGAGGAACAGCGTATAGATAGGATCCAACCTCCTGTATCCGAGCATTACAACTGCGGTTGTTAGTCGCAGAGGGTGGACTTTTCATTCGTTCCAGCTATTTAAACTGAGACGTGGAAATGAAAAGCTATAAATTATTATTATTATTGGGGCTGTAGAGTTCACGAACAACTAGGTCACTAGAGACCTTCTAACCTATTTTCGGGGAATTTCAAATTGTTCTGCACGAAGACGAATATTCTTGTGTAACCGATCTCCCTTGACTGAGATTCTCTGATATTCCATGCCCTAGTGTTATCTACGAAAAGATTAATAGCTTATCGTAATTTACAATACTACGACACATTTTTCTCGTCTAAGACGAATTAAATTTGAACTACGTTTCTACTACTTCCCGTTATTGAGTTAGCAGCTTACAGAGTTCGTAAATTGTCTTAATTGTCGCGAGGGGCGAACGAGGCATGACGCTGATACACTTTGGTGAAGTACCATCTATGATGTGGAACTTCGTACAACAGGTTACAAACTGGTGGTACAAACGTGGTCCAATTTTTTAAAATTCATCTACCTGACTCGAAAAAATTATATATAATTAAACATAAAAGAATTAAGATAAGTGATATCGCAATATGAACTAGGGAATAGGATTTTCTTAATTAGATATCGGTTACAGCTACTATCCGGCTCAACTCCCAGCATTATGAAAAGGTATTCGAGAGCAGATTAGAATAGGTCGACCTTCTGAGTGGCAATTTCTCTTTGTCGACGAGTATAATATATCTATAAAATCTATCGTATCTGTAAAAACAGTGTTTGATCTACTTAATCGTTTAATTCCTATCAGCTATTCTCATGGGAGCTTTGGATCTCCAAGGGCTGAATACATGGAATTTGTTTTTGTTTACGTATTTTTTAAATTATTATAGGTTTTTAAATTTAAAAACTTTTTAGAATTATATTATTTTTAACGTTTTAAAGTTCTCAAAATCAGAAAACTCAACTTCTATATTTGCTTCCAAATTATTCGAACGTGAGTCCTAGAGATTGACAACAACTAGTCCTCTATTTAAATTTTATCCTAAAGGTAGCATTTTTACTATAATAATTCTCTCCTATTCCTGTGTGTTTAATGCATTTTTCCATGGGTCAGGAGACACAGTAGATTATTACATTTGTAACCAAGTCAGTTTTTAAATTTGAGCCGGGCGTCACACTGGAAACTACGCACGCTCGTCGGGGGAAAGGAGAAAGGGTTTCAGGGGTGAATCCAGCCGTGCAGCCCGGTCTTGAGGAAAAAATGTGCTAATAAATATCAATCCAACAAAATTATAGATTGTGTTTATGGGTCAACCACCAAGAAATTCGATTAAATGATCGTCTGACGACGCCAAGGTCAGGCTCGAACTGTCCGCAAGCCTGTATGCCCTTCCGGAAAGAGGATAAATGCGCCCTCGGAGGTGGATATGTGGTCCTCTCTAAAAATTCGAATTCGAAGATTTTGAAAATGATGATTCCGTTCATGAGATACTTAACCAGAATGAGTTGAATGATTTGGCACAAGATTGGGGACTGTCCAAAAAAGCTTTAGAGCTGTTAGCATCAAGACTGCACGAGAAAAACTTGCTTGTAAAGGGAGATAAGTTATTTTACTTTCGATCTAGAGAAAGAGCGTTTCTGTAAAACTTTCGAAGTGATGAGGGATTTGTATAGCCATATCATATAACCATATCATATGGTTAATGGGAGAGTTGGGAATTTCAGCCTATAATGCAACTGAATGGCGATTGTTCATCGATAGCTCAAAGCGGAGCTTTAAGTGTCTCGTCCTCCACAATGGAAATTTATCTGGTGCAGACCCAAAGGGCCATTCAGTTTGTTTCTGTGAAGAATATGTAGAAACAAAGACAGTTATTGCTTTGCTGCAATATCACATGCACATGGATTAACTGTGTTCGCCTTAAAATAGTCTGCTTTCTCCTTGGCCAGCAACGCGGAGACACCAAGTATCCATTTTTTAGTGTATGTGGGACAGCAGAGCTTGTGAGAATCATTGGATGTAGTCGAATAGTCTACTAAGGTCTGACCTGAAACCTGGTGATCCAAACATTCTATATCAGCCACTTGTAAACAGAAAGAACATTATATTTCCACCTTTGCATATAAAACTGGGTCTTATGAAGCAATTTGTTAAAGCTTTGCCAAGTGAAGGAGACATTTTTAAGTATTTTATTTCGGAATTTCCTAGCCTGTCATTTGAAAAGATAAAGACAGGCATGTTTGATGGTCCACAGATCGGAACAATGACACAACTTCAAAAGAATGCTTGATTGGCATTCAAAGACTTTCTTGGAAATACACGAGCACAGAATTACAGTGAAATTGTCCAGCATTTTTTGGAAAGCTCAAAATGCCTGGTTGCAACATGAGCATCAAATTGCATTTTTTACATAACTATATCGGAAGGTGGCTGGCTACCTCCATCACTGTCACCTCTTCCTCGTTTCGAGATGTCTTTACCCAGAGGCTCTCCCTGACTCCTCACTAACATCTTTAGCCAAGAACGTGGACAGATATCAAGGGTCCCAGGACAAATTATTCCGCCCCTCCACACGGCCACCAACACAACTAATCTACACACTTTAACGTTCGCAACAATACACGCGTATACCGTAACGATAAAGTTCTTAGTAGTACTAATTGATAACTGTGACGGAGTTTGGACTTCGTTTCAGGGAGAGGGGGACGGTGAAAATTCGAAACCAGAAAAAGTGTCGGTAAGTAAATCTATCTAATATGTAATCTTTCAACAATTTAGTGACATGTTGCGTAACATGATATACGGGATAACTATGTAAAGCGAAATGAAAATGAAAACCCGAGAGTCAGACAACGAGAAGGCAGAAAGGACGGAAGTGACAACCTCAGGTTCAAGTGTTTAGCGGGTTAATTTGTCGTACCAGGAGGATTTTCTCTGAAAGAAAGGCGACAGTACTCGGATGTGACACATTGCAAAACACTCATAATCTTTGAACTTCATAAAAATCGTTTGAGTCACATCCGAGAAAAAGATATATATACAGAGTCAATTTTATAATTGAGCAAAAATTAAACCGTATGAACTGCCGCGCCCTGGGGTACAACAACCACTGCCCCTGCCTCTCGTCGCAGGGTTCTGCTCTCGTCGGGCATGCCATTACCCTATGCGGACGGAATGATTCACCAACTTGTTAATCCTTATTAATTTTTATCTACAAGTAAGACACAAAATTAGTTTAAATTGTAAAATTAATCTGCACAAAATTATAAGAAAAATTATAACCATATTTACGCAATCGTTGTCATTTTATTTTGTAAGGAGATGATTACACTGCTATTGTCAACATCAATATAATAATAATAATAATAACAAAAAAAATAATAAAAGTGCCTTCATTTTGGCGAGACTCAGACCTTAAGGTCTGCTCTTCCGTCTAACAATTTTAAAACATTTACATTTAAAATACAAGATGAAAATTGGTAGGATTGTATTTACATTTAAAACTGGGGAGTAATACTAGAAACCATCCCGGTGTAACCTTAAGCGATTGAGTAAACCCGGCAAAACCCAAGCAGTATGGCGGCTTAGTACCGAACATGGGTTAAAAGTAGTAACAGGACAATATAATTATGAATATACAAAAAGCAAAATATAGAAATTACAACAAGGATATAATAACAAATTATTACGTAATTACATTATTTACAAGTTACATATTACACTATTTACAAATTATATATTACATAAGATTATATGAAACTAAGGTACTGAAAGAATGAAAGAGAATGTAAAAGCAAAAAATAGAAAGAATGAAAGGAAGATAGGATAAGAATGAGGGAAAGAAAGTTTGAAGTGATAATAATTGAGCGTTTTTATTTTTATTCCTATTTGATAATTTTTATTCCTATTTCCAATAAATATGAACCCAAACACGACCTGTTTAAGACATAACTGAGTTTTAAGCTTCTGTTCTCATTTACATAGTATATAGAAAGAAAGTACTGACAACGAAAAGAGCATTCGGTCGCAAAATTTTGTTGGAAATATCCGTTTTGGGAGTCACTGATTCCGAAAAAGTGGTTCATAGGATTCCACTTGTAATTTTCTTAATGCTTTCATAAAACAGATATAATTGAAAGGAAAATAATATATTTTGATTGTCGTACTCAGGTGCGGATACAAGGTGGGTCAAGGGGCTCATGACCTCCCTATAAACCCATAGAGAATGAGTTTCTGGTCGCGCAAAAGCGTCTATAATTTTAAAAAAGTTTGACGCATGTGAACGATTTTTAATCAGCAATTAGTACTGCAGTATATTTTTAGAAACGATTTAGCAACGCACAACGTGACATACTCAGTTCGACAAAGTAGTAGTGGCGGCGATGGTTGTGCCATTAAGTTTGTGAGAGTGTATGTTGATGAGAATGACATGGTACGCTCATGGGAAGAGAGTCGTCTTTCGGAGGTCCTTGAGTTACGAATGGCGGTTGCGCNGGGTGGACTCACGGGTGGGGTGGGGGTTAGAGTGCTGAAGCCCCCCCCCATTTAATTACTCTGTTAAACAAAAAACAATTAACTGTACAGATTCGACACTATATTCAGCATAATTTTATGATCAAAATTGATTCACACACATATATAATGCAAACATTTCGACTTCGAGTAAGCAGTTATCTAGTAAAATACGCAACGAACTTAAGTTCCAGTCACGAATTCTCCACTCTACCACTCACCGGAAATCTCGCATCGTAAACAGAAAGATCAGCTTACAATTAGCTTCCATTGCGTAGACGTCCTTCTCAACCTTTCTGTTACGGGTCAACATTTCCTTCATGCGGACGTGTTTGTATATCTCTTGCGCATTGAGGCGATATCAAGAATAGTTTCATTCATCCAAATACATTAAAACATTTTTGTATCCTCGGGCGAAGTTCCTCTCGGGTAGGACTCTCATTATAATTAATAGAGACGATTTTCTATTAGATGTTTTTCATGATATGTTTGTTTCCATGGTGCTCTATTGCTAGACGGTTTTTAATTCCGGGTTAAATATAAGTACTTAATTCAGTTATTAGTAGTTCTCGTAGAGTTAACATGAATGATTGTGTGCTCGCACTACATGGCGCCGTGGGTGGGTCATAACCCACATATAGAAAGGGATATATTTCCATGTGTGGAATGGGTAAGGTCCAGCAAAGCAATCATGTTCGCAGAAAGATAGTGGTGGTGTTCATATTCCGCCAACTGGGCTACCTGAATTCAACGAGTGTGGAGTGTTCGTTCTTTTCGTACAGCGAACGTAACATAGCGGGTGGAACTATAATATCGAATACGCGAACGTGTGCCATCGTAACTTGACAATGTGTATAAAGAGAAATATTACCCGTGTTTTCATTTAGTGAAGTGACTTACATTTTTGTAATTTGTAACTGTGATACGTTTACGATGAAAAAGCAAAAAATTGATGAGTTGTTTAAACGAAAAACAACGATAACAAGTGTTCATAATGCGAGTGTCTCCTAGTGATGATTGAAACAGTTAAATGAGTTTAAAACAATTCCTGATAGGACATAAATCAATGTAGATTACTAACATGCAGTACGGACATAAGTCCGTGGAAATCTGAGAAAGCCACTGAATAATAACACTTGGCTCGAATAATAATTCGGCGAGTAAATAGTTCTGACGCCGAGTTGAACTTAGCACTGGCTTTAAACGTTGATAGTTACGTGGGCATTGAGAACCCGCACTAGAACGCGATGTCACTCCCGTGAGGAAGAGCGGTAGTCTGATGTCACTCGTAGTGAAGCGCGCAGTAGATTGTTATTCTAGTTTTTAAATCAACAAGTCCCTTTGCTAGGTTCTAACAGTCGACCAGGTCTCCTGGTAATGATGGGAGTCAAGTTCGTGGGAGTTGGCTTTGGTGACTGTTAGTAACTGTCACTATGTAGCGTGTCGCTACACCTGTAAAAAAACCATTGCGAAAGTTTGACAACCTTCTAGGGTAAATGAGAAAATGATTTGGTAGTACATGAGAAAACCTAATACCATATCAATACTGTAGATGCCGGAAAAAAGTTTCTCTTGGCATATCACAATCCTTCAAATAGCAAATCAAATTTATTCGCTTCACATAGCACAAATAGAGGAAAATAAGCAACGCTTGATGCTTAAAATAAAAATAATTATTTTATGTGGAAGGCAAAATATTCCTTTAAGAGATATGGACCATAAGAACATTGACAGTCTTCTAAATAGGTTTGTAAAAAGCAGCGTAGTAAACAATGGCGTAAAATTTCAGATTCGATTTAGACTGGATTATGATGACAACGTCCTGCGTTACACTTCGAGTGCAACATACATTAGTGAACACACTGAAAATGAACTAATAGATTGTTTTAAGGAAGAGATTACAATCTTAGGAAGAGTTAAGGAAGCTCAATTTGTTTCTATAATATTTGACGAGACAACAGAATTTCTAATATTTGTTAATGAAGTGTTTCTTTACAATACCTTCATGAATGTAACTTGGAATAATTTGTTAATGCCTTTGATGTGATTCGAGAGGAAGATTATAAAACAGAGAGAAGAGAGTCGCTTGATAAAAATAATTATCTTCAAAATTATCAAAATTATTATCAAATAAATTATCATCAAATTAATTATTATCAAAATAATTATCTTACTTCAAGCCATATTGTTGAGGACATCGTCAAGAACTTTGATTTAAATTTAAGATTATGCGTAGGTTTTGGAGTCGACAATTGCTCAGTAAACAAAAGATGCCGTTAAAGAATTAAAGCTAATAACCGTATACACTCAGCGCTGTCCGTGCAACAATCACGTTGTGAATAATTCAGTGGCAAACTCTTCAAAGGTAGTCTCATGTAGAAACGCATCCGGAACTATGAAGAAAGTAGTATGTTTTGCTAACGTCAATAAAAAAAACACGTTTTTAAGAAGAAAATGGGTGCTTGCGTACAAGGAATTTGCGAAACCCGTTGGGTCGAGAGGCACGAGGGGTATATCCAGTTCCAAGGACAATCGATTATAAAGATTCACGATGCCGCTGCAGAAATTTCTTCTTGGCAGGACAGGGAGACGTCATCTGATGGCGTTTTAGTAGAAGACACTATCAGCTTACTCCAAGAAAAGGCTAAATCTATATTTTGTGACCTCTATTATGAAGTTCGAGAAATAGCTGAAATTTTAGATGTTGATTTAAAAATACCACGACTTGTTTCACTTCAAACCCGCGGGTAAAATCATCCTGTTGAGTCTTGTGAAGAATACTTTAGAAGGTCTGTTTATATACCACTTTTAGACAACGTCATTACGGACTTGAAAGACAGACTTTCTCCGGAAGTTATGAATCTGTTTTATCTTTGAGTAATTTTGCCAAGAACTGAAATAAAATCAGATGATGAAGCCGCAGTAGGGGAAAACGTAAATACTTACCAGGAACTTCTTGGACTATTAGCTAAAGTTGCAACAATAAAGCAAGAATTTTTTATTGTGGATTCTAAAATGGAAGCGGGTAGTAAAGAACAATGAAAAATTACAAAATTCAGTTTTGAGCACTTTGAAGAACTGCGACGCTGACCTTTATCCCACTATCCACAAACTTCTGCGAATTCTTGCTACACTTCGAGTCAGTGTAGCAACCGCGGAGCGCAGTTTTTCTACCCTACGTCGGCTGAAAACGTGACTTCGAGTAAATGTTGGCGAAGAAATACTCAGTGGGCTTGCTCTTATGTCAGTTCACCNCGCAGATTTGGGGGGGGGGAAAGGCGTCAAGAATTTTTATAACAAATATGTACTTTTAATTATTCCAAAATTTTCGGTTTGTTTTACGTTCGTGCTTGATTTACTTAGAAAAATAAACTTAAATTGAAGCTTGATTTATTAGCATGGTGTTTTAATTTAAAACACATACCTCGATATTCATAGACTATTTTCCTTAGAGTTAGTGCTTTGGAATAACGTTACCAAGAAATTAGATTTCTTAGTCTTATAATCTTGTCACGAAAATTTATGTAGCACGCTTCGATTATAATTTCAAAAAAGGTAAATTTTTCAATACTGTTTTCATGTTAGGTCACTTTTCAACATTCTTTTGTTAAAATGAATTTTTTCCTACTCGGTCAAAGCCTATATCTCAAGAATTAACGGTGCATTCAAATTTTGGGTTCAATAGAGAGGAGCAGTCCCAATCCTATACAGCACTTGCACTTACAAAAACAGCAGTTTCAGCGCCTTCTTTAACCAGTGATTTTGTTCTTGTCCTTGATAAATTAAATGTTTCTGTTCCTTAAAAAGATAAATAAAATGTTTGCATTTCACAATAAGTGTTTTGCATCTATCACTTTCCCCTGTCGCACAAAAATTTGAAAATAATCTCGAAAGTAGGGTGTTACTGTACCGAAATGCATATTAATTAACTCTTAGATGACCTAAACTAACAAATTTTATTATTTTAGCAGCAGTTCGATAACCTTTAGTTTGAAAATAACCAGGGAGACAAGACAGGAGAGGAATAACGAAACTGTACTCTCAGTCAACAGAAATAATTGTTGTGACCATTCTAGAATGTTTATCAATTTCATCGCGCCCTTGAGCCATGAAGCAGAAAATGATGATTTTCCTTCGTCTGGTGTCCATGATACAGAACATAATTTGTTGTAAATTTAATATATATTATTTCGGCACAGGAATGTTGCATTCTAAAAAATGCATTGTTTTCAAGATGTAGGCGAAAAACAGAACGAACCATTGATAGAGAAATAACTTATTTTTTCTTGGTTTGCTTGTTTGCTTGTCACCTAATGGATGTAAAATGTGCATTTGATGCCAGTAAAGTTGTGTTTGGTATCATTTTTTGTGTAATTTCAATTGTTCTAAAACAACACATTTTTTATAATTAAAAACATATATTTTAGTGACAAAGACAACTCGACGACTCATTACTGAAATAGCTGCCCATTGGTCCCATTGACCGGGAATTCACGCATAGACCTAATCCGTGCCGGCCTTTTAGCTGAGGATTCTCTGAGGTACCGTTCTCTTCCAAAATAAATAAATGACACTTCTTTAATGAATCTCTTCAATTCCTACTGCACCTTTGCTACTATAATGCTAAGTAATTGATATAAGATAAAGCTTCTATGAAGTTAAATAACCCGTTGAATGTTATTATTTTCTTATTAATATTTCCCACAATGTGAATTCATCAATGATACAGTTCATTGTGTATTTAACACGCTATTATTATAGTACTTTTAAGTAAAATTTACAAAATGCAAATATTTTTTTGCGTTCTTATTCATGTTTCTTTTTAATTATTCTTTTTTCTAATATTATTTCTAATCATTCATAATTGTTATATTTCACCTACTCTTATTTTCTTCAATTTTCATTTGGGCACCTTTTGATCGGAATTCATGGGACGGTCACTTTTTTCTTCTTCTGGAGAGTAAATTAGCGTATTGTCTCCCCATTGATCATTCGAGTTTATCTTTTGATATTTTTCTTGAGGGGGGCGGTGGCAACGAGTTATTTATGAGATTTTATAGTCACTAATACTGGTTCCATATTGGAAGCTTAAACTACGGTTTTTCATGGCATAGGAAACTTTATGTTTCTTAGAATCGAACGTGATCTTGCATTACCGTGGAAACCCCGAGTGCCCGTCGCCTTTCACTGCGACCATCTAGTCAAAGAACATTGGTTTGCAATAACTTTCATAAAACCACACGGTTCTCTTGCAATCAGCACGATTCTTATTTGTCCGGTTAAAACAGTTCATCATAGAACAAGTTACATTATCAAATTTCGATAAAAATTCGAAAAACATGTACGCAGAAGCAGCTTTGATCACACAAATATGGCTCACTCCCTGTTGTTACAAACTCATCGTTCAGAGATGGTGGGCTGGCATAGTAGGCGTAAAAACAGCAACACCCACAACTTGTAAACCCTGGGATTTACATGAAAAAAAAAATATTTTTTTTCAGTTGTAGTTGTTAAAAGTTTAGTGACGTACCTATGGAGATTCCTTAGTCAATAAGACCTTGGGTGGTTTCAAACCAGCCTATGACCCATTATCTTTCTGTGTCACTGACCATGACGCCATTATATTTCTAATTAACACTAATATTGTTCCAAATATTATAACAATTTTAATTATTTTTTATAAAAAAACTGCAAATTTGACACACATTCCCTTACATTTACAAAAATCATCTTTGATAACNGGGCTGTCTCTTATACACATCTTGAGTTCCGGGATCGATTCCCGGCTCGTTGCCGCTTTCAACTGACCGAAAGTTATCACATATCTTCTCCAAATGTATGATACAAGGAATTTAAAAAAATCGTCTTTTTCTTTTCAGTCCTTCAGTGAAATTAACGTACAATTGGTCTTATCGCACACAAGGGTAGATTATCGTACATCTGGCGACTCTAGTCATGACTAATGACGTGTTCTCAAATTGTGGAAACGGCTGACGGTTCTCTTGAAATATGAACTCTAAAGCTGAAACGTTTATAAACCCGTGATTCAGCTTTCATTAAAAGAAGAAAAAAACCAGAAATCGTAGACAAAATAACTCTTTTCATTTTTGCACTGCGTCCTCGTATTGCTTAGATTCATTTTTTTACATCCAGGCTAGTACAACCTGAAACAGGGCTCGGTTACGAGCACTCGAGAACAGCTGGAAGTTGCCATCTGTACTAAAATAGTCTGCAGGGGGCACTAACCCGGGTGACAAATCGTTAGTTGCCAGATCGAAGTAGGTAGCGCTACGGTGGTCTGCGCTGTAGAGTTGAAAATCAGTTCGCGCTGAGCATCGACGGTTGGTCTAATGTTGGAGCATGTTGGTGGCGGCATGGAGACGAAAGTTAGATATTCGTACCCTGTTCGTGCCTTAATTCTAGTTTGTTTATTTGTATCTGTGTTCATGAATATCATACTTCGGGAAAAAATACCAAGCCAGAAAGCAAGTAGTGGTTGCCCAAAATTACCCTGCTGATTGTTTAAGGTAAGTTATTAAAATAATTTCTTTCACTATTTTCTCTGTTGAGTCTTATCACGTTTATTATAATTGTCATGGAAATTTTACAATTAATATGTATTCTATTGCAGAAAACTTTCAAGATGGCGACGGTATAGTTTGTTAACGTGTTTCTGTCTTCTTTTGCGAATACTTATTTTTGACTCTGAATCAGTAATATTGTTACTTCAAGTTATGTTATTAACCATTTTTAGTCTCAATTATTGTTAGGAACCCGTTTGATTGTCAAACTATTAAATACTTTAGATTTTTTATTTCTCGTGCCGACCGCCACCCGTACCTTACACGAACCTAACCTCACTTATTATTTTGTAAATTAATAATAATTGCTGTGTAATAGTGATGATATAAGTTACAATACTAAGGTTATAATAATTTAGTAAATAGTGAAGTGTTAGTGATCGAGTTATATAGATATAAATAACCTAGTACACGTGTTTTGACTTTGTGTGTGTGTAACAAATAAGCGCGAGTGAATTTCGTGTGTGTTGTTTGCAACCTCTTTGTGTATGTGCGCGTGTTTGAATGTGAGAACGAGTGATAATACTAATTGCAGTGTGCATGTGAATTTAGTGTGTGTGTTCCACAACATACGTATCTACATTACACTACATTTTGTTACAATCATGAACTCTTCACTCCACCAACTTCTTCTACTCAACGCTCACCTTAGGAAAGCCTATGAACATGTAAACTACTTCAAGTCAGAGATCAGTAGGCTGGAAAAGGTGGTTAACAACACAAATGGCTGGAATCTCGTTGGAAACAAAAAAAACTACCCGTCTCGTGCCATTCACCCGTGAAGAGACATGTACATGTCCCTACACAGATTAGGTTCACAATCCTTAACCAAACCTCCCCTTCTTCCTAATCCTTTACCACCAACAGTGCTCCGACACAACACTAAAGCACACTCTGGAGCAACTAGCAAGAAACAAGGAAACCTTAAAAACCTTGCTCCAAAGCACCTAGCAAACATGACACTCTCTGTCCTCAAAAGTTTTAATCTTAGGAGATAGTCATGGTAGGAACATGTCCTCCAAACAGAGAGTTACACCCACAAGTTCTGTCACTGGGATTTTTAAACCCAATGTCAAAATGGCTGACGTGATCTCAGGACTTTCCACTGATTATGCACCACGGGACACTGTAGTAATTATTGGAGGACAGAATGACGTTAATTTGGGTGGCCTCTTTGGTCCTAAGAAACATATAACTATTCTTAAGACCACCAACCACCAATTATGACCACTCTGCCCCCATGGCATAACAACACTTCTATAAACTACAAAATTAAAATTGCCATAGGGACCTGAAACAATACCTGAGAGGTACTCCAATTAAACTTATTGATCTTGACAATCACGCAGCACAGCAGTTTACTGGACATGGTCTCCACCTGAACCAATCTGGTAAACACTCTTGCTAGGCTTATTACAACAAGGATCCTGGGTACACACAATTCTCCCCCCGAAACCACCTCCATTCCTGCTCCTGCAAACCAACCATCATCTCCTTTCAATCCACCACTCACACCCAATCCTCCTCCAACTCACATTCCTACTGGCTCACCAATTACTTTGCCTGTTCCACTCACACCCATTCCTCTCAATTCTCCTACTCACCATAACTCTCCATATATAATCCCTCACCTCATCACACCTTCCTATGCCTCTGTGGTGTCCTGCCAATCCACATCACTCAAACCCCACTCAGTACATCTGCTTCTCGCATCACTTCCTATAACCTATGCTGTGCCCCCAAACCCAACAAACCCATGAACCTATAACATTCCCTAACTTTTGTACCTGATTTGACAAGCACCAAATACTATCTATTCTACACCAAAACATACGATAATGAAAAAACAAAATAAATTTGCTAGAGGTACAGTTAGATACAACATTAAGGCATATATCAGTACTATGTTTCACTGAACATTGGCTGTCAGACATTCAAATTAACATCACATTACTACCAGGGTACTATCTAGCAGGATTTTATTGCCATAAAATAGATAAAAAATAATCATCATGCATATGGAGGTTCTTAACATATAGATTTATTGACAAAAAATAAGCATCATGCATATGGAGGTTCTTAAATTTACCTAAAACTTAACATACAATCTGTGTTTTGTCTGGATTCTAACTACTTATTTAATGACTCAGACTTTGGGTGTTCTATAGTTGAAATCCTAGCTTTAAAGATATTTATTTTAAATATTTACTGAGCACCTGATGGAAATCTTGAAACAGTTCTTAACAAACTGACAAAACACAAGAACACATTTTATCATTATTTGCGGAGATCTGAACATGGACTTTTTACAAACAAACAACATCATTGAACATGAACGAGAAAAGTTCATCCACCTAATGAAATCATTTAATTTGGAAACCATAATAAACGATCCCACAAGAATAAAAAATAGCACTCCTACAATAATTGACCAAATGCTAATTGACAGGAGCAAAAAAATTATATTGCCTCTACATATGATACGGGACCAAGTGACCATAACGCACAGATCCTCTCACTTAAAACAGATACTAACTCCCAAAAGCCCCCCATCATAACTAACAGAAGAATATTTAACACCACAAATTTAAATACACTTCTAAATAATGAAACGTGGACTCATGTTTATAAAACCTCTAATGTAGATAGCAAGTACAACAAATTCTTCTACCAGTTATTAAATTATTTTGACATATCCCATCCATACAAGCAGCAAACACAAAAACCACAAAGTAAAAAACATTGGCTGACTAAAGGAATCGAAACATCATGTGAACAGAAGAGAAGACTCCATATGTTAACTAAACAACCATCATGTCCCATTCAACTCAAAACATAGTACAAACAATACACAGTTAAGAAAGTAATAATTAAAACCAAACAGATGACGAATGACAAATACATAGAGAAATCTACCAACAAAATGAAAGCTATGTGGAATATTGTTAAATATTGTTAAGCAAACCACTATGCAAGTCACCCAGAAACAACAACACAGAATTGATACAAAACAATAACAAAATAGTTGACCCCATTGAAGTTGCTACTTCACTCAACCAGCATTTCACAGACATAGCCAACCAACTACAAAATAAGCAAAATACCACCACACTACAAGCACTACCAAATGATATTCATGTAACTTGCCATACATCAGTTATGATCTATGTGGTTCAATAAAATATTATTATTATTAACTCCAATGCTGATGTCAAGAAGTACATAGTTCATCCGGAGCATTTTCCACAGGAAATGTATGTTAGACATGATTTAAAGGAATTTGCTATGGTAACTTAATTAATCTTATCAGGCTAATATGAGAAGAAATGGGATCAAGCTTGGATTCTGTAAGTATTCTTGAAGAACTTTATAACAGAACAATTTCCTGAACAATGGCATCTAGGGAAGTACCGTATTTAGAACAAACATTGGTGTTGAAATAGCAATAGAGGAGCAATCTTGTGTGTTTGATATTAAGGTGTAAATTATCCTTGTTTCCATAATTTTTTGTTACTTTCAATAGTATAATATTTGTCTGTGCTCAATCTAGACACAGTTGTGCAATTAACTTAGTATTTATAATTTATTTGCAATTGAAATATTTCTTTACTGTTTCATATTGACATATTTATTTTTCAATTATTGACATCTGATACAGCTGTGTACATCCCCTTTGTATCTGTTACATCATTAATTGCAATAGTTACATTTCTTATCTGTACAGTCATCCCAGTGAAATATCAGAGTAAAAAATTTGTTAAAAACTTAAATCATACACAATTTTTTTAATTTCTCTTATCATAAACTGTATTTTGCCAAGCAATTCTGAAATATTTTTTTTAACATTACAAAATAACACAGAATTAATTCTGGGTTTCATTTTCTGAATGAAAAATTAAACGTATATGCCCCCAGAAATTATTCTGATTTTTTAAAGATTTGTTTACCTCAGACATAACAAAATTCTTAAATAAAACAATCTTAATTAGGTTTAAGTCATTATTGATTTTTTTACATTATACTTCATCCCTATCATTCTTAAATGTTCTCAATATATCCACAATCATTTGTAATAGTTTCATTTCTTTTTGTACTCTGTTTAGAGTTATGTTTTGTGTATCCACAAATAGTTCATTTTCCCATTTGTAATCAGTCTAGGCAGAGTATTTTGCATTATCTCTGTATTCATAAGTAGGTTTAATTTGTAAAGGAACTATTTCTTAAATATTCTCAATATAACCATTGGTGTGTATACTATCTCTGTATCCACTATTATTTGTAATATTTTTTTTCTTATCTGTACTCAATTTAGTTGTTTTTGTGAATGCTCATAAAGTAAATTTTCTTATCTGTAATCAGTCTAGGCAGTGTTGTTTGCATTACCACTATATTCACAAGTAGGTTTAAATTGTAATAGTACCTAAATGTTCTGAGTTTAGGCACTAGTATGTGTATCATCTCTGTATCCACAATTATACGTAGTTTGTAATAGTTTTATTTCTTGTCTGTACTAGGTTTTAAATATTTTGCTTTATGTGAACCCTCAAAAAGTTCATTTTCTTATGTATAATCAGTCGAGGCAAAGTTGTTTGCATTATCTCTGTATTCACAAGTAGGTTTAATTTGTAAAGTAACTACTTCTTAAATATTCTCTATATAGGCACTATTGTGTACATTACCACTATTCATAATGGATTTTATTTGTAATAGCTAAATGTATTTTTTGTTCTCCATCCTGGAACCATTGTTTGTATCCCCTCTGTATCCATAATTAATATTTTTATAATAAAATACTTGCTTTCAATAAAAAGTGTGTTTGTAATTTTATTACCATTTATTCCATTTACTCATTAATTGTAATTATTATATGTTGGTTGAGGATTTATTTGCAATTTGTTGCTTTCAATTTTAATTGCAGTTTTTATTTTTGTAACTTCCTTGGTTGATGGCAAAATATGTACATTAAATGCTAATTTAATGAATTAAGATCTCTGGTTGAATGCCCCGTTTTGAAAGAAGCGCCATTCGTTTACGTGACGTCATTGAATTAGTTCCCCTGCCTGCGAGAGCGAAGTAGATGGCGTAAATTTGTCACCGAAGGATCTTATGGAAGTTTGTACTCCGATTGTATGCGACAATCCATGCAGTTCCAACCTTGGTTATCAGGAGGGCTATGACGACTGTCCTTTATCTCACTCAAAATGAATTCCACGTTGTGGAATACCATCCACCATGGAAATACCGAGATAAACAATTTTGGAAAATCCCTAAAGGAGCTGACTGACATCTATAAAAATGGATAAAACGTAAATAGAAAATTCCTTCGGGCTTCGAAGAATGTGAAATCGGCTGCTGGAATTTTTACACGAACTACATACTGCACCATTCGTAAGTCAGCTCTTCACTTCAATGAATGCTTCAATTTCTCCATAAATCCTTGAAATAAGACAAGATGGTTAAGCCAAGATCTAAGAAGGGCAAAAGGAGCAGGAGGAGGACTGATTCTGATGACGACCCGCCACTTATGCCATTTCAGTTTCATCAAACAGTCACAATGGAAAAGCCTGAATTTCAGAGAGCTATCATCATAAACCGATGCGCAAAAGACAAGGATAGAAAAAAATGCAAAAAAGGTAAAATGTGCAATAGCAAGCCAGGAAAGTCTAAAAAGCCACACAAGAAAGGAAAAAAAAAGAAATGAACTGATGGTGTACCGTTTCACATCCTCGAATGTCTCCTGAAGGAATTAACATTTTAAATTTACTGTACTTTCTGAAACTTAACAGAGAGTGAACAATTGACAAAAAAACAGAAAAACATTAATATAAAAAAAAAGATATGAGAAACAAGTAGCAAATTTAGAAAAAAATGAACAAAAAAATGAATTTTTTTTGTAATGGTAAAAGATGTTGATAGCTAAAATAACGTAAATAAATATACCTGTAACATTCTTTTTGCATTGGTTTAATTTATAGTTTTGTACATATTAAGAAGTAATTAAGTCATTTTCATCTTAAGGAATATCTCTATATCAAACTTCAAGTACATTGGTTGGCTTATTTCATGTGAAATCATGGAGTTTCAGCCAACTGCTGCTGCATCATAGCTTTTCAGAACTTAAGTAAAGAATTATTAAACTCCCTTACAAACAAAATTACTAACCCTAGTATCCCTCAACTTTGAGAACTCTGAATGGAATTCTTCTGAAAAGTTTCTGCATAATCCATGATATAATGACAGGCTCTTTCTACCATTTCACTGACTTCCCAGCGTGGACTAAAGGGATATTCATCACATCGTGTTTGGTAAGGAGTGCCATAACGAGCATGATACACTGATTGAAACAAGAATATAGGGCGATCCCGGGGAAAGTAAAGAGGAATTGAAACGTGCAATAAAAAGTAAAAATCACGACGTTCCAACATGAAAGAAGCTCGTGAGAAAGTAACACCATCATACTCTAAAATACTTTTCTCTAGATGGTAAAAGAGTGCTCCTAAGTATTCCTTCTTTTTTTCATAGCACTGTGAAATACTGACTACTCTGTCCTTAAGCTGTTCAACAACAATAGGCACATAATCCATTAAGCAGCTTCCATCTGGAGGAAAGGGAGGTAACTGCACTGCACTTGCACCACCTAGTGCTTTCTCAACTCCTGGAGACAAGTGTAATTGAGGAGTTATACGGCTTCCCTCCGGAGAATGAAACGTCACAAGCAAAATGGCAATATTTTCTCCAGGGTTTTCAGTACTTAATACTGGAGGTAATCCAGAGAAATCAACTTTCAATCTAATGAGAAAATTAACTGCTCCACCTAGAAATCTTGACTTATTTCTGTTGCCAACTAAAACTTCTACATCATCTTCACTCACTTGAGCTTGTCGAACAAGAGATAAATACTCAAATTGTATTCGTGAATATTCAAGACCATCTAACAAATTGACCTGAAAACAAAAATATTTCAAGAAGCACATTGATATCTCAAAAGGACATCTCATCAGACATCTCCATTTACCTGATGTTTCCTATACAAAATAAGAAGTTCTGATATTACATTGTAAAGTGCTTTTGGATCTCGGCTATCCCAGTTGGCCAAGCTAGGAAGATGCTTTTCTAAAACTTCAGCATCTGGATCAGATAAAAAGGTATCATCATTAAAAGTGAAGTCTGGAGGATAACTTTGACGGAAACTATTGAAAATTATCTCCCATGATATAGATTGCCCTGCAAAAGGAATAGATAGTTTGAATCTATCCCCATTAGCAGTTGCTTCAATTGTCGGCCTTCCTGATTGAATATCAGCAATCTTTAAGTTCCCTGCACCAATACCTAAAGAATAAAATAAATATTTTAATCCTTTTACATTATATGAAATAGTAATGTTCATCAACATGAAAGCCAACTTACCAACATGTCCATTAACTAACAGTTCTTTAACAAATGGTTGAACATTTGGATGAAAACTGGAGAGAATTTTTTCATTCATTTAGCTTTTTTTTTCAAAATCACCGAGATAAAAAAAATGATTATTATAAAAAGATAATGAAATTTATAATCAGATCTGACAAAAGAAAATAAATTAATGAAACACACGAAACAATATTATATTCCACAATTTTGTACACAATGAGCGACAAATGACCCCAATTTTCTAAAATCTCAAAAAATAATTTAACATACTTGGTCCTAAAAATATTCAAGAGAAAGAAATGTCCTTTGGAGCAGGAGCATAGCGAACTATACACAGTGCAATTAACAGTTCAATAACACGAAAGGATTTTTCTTTATATTTCCTGTCGTTCCTTCACAATATATTCGATGATTGAACCTTCAGTGTTGACAAGTATCAATAGACATGACCATGATCGCAGGTTGGTACACGAACACAAGAGTATTGGAAACTGTCAAGTGCTGCCAGATTTGTCTATTCAAAATTTTTCGATGAAGTGCCACAACCCACTACAAAGAGCAACATAGTGTAGTTGGTCATCATGTGTATTAAGTTAGAGAAAACCACAGACTATGTACAAATGGAAAGAAAAACAAATGAAACTTTAAATCAGTATCGTATAGTAGGGTTAGAAGAATTTTAATTGAGTATATTCTGTTTATATTTATTATTTTGTTATTAATGTGCAAATCATTTCTTCGTTCAGACTATTCAAATTTTATTAATATCGTGATTGGTAAACGACGAAGCTGAGTGCTTGTTACGTGGAACCATGTGGGGATTTGAGCTTGTCATTTGAGAAGCGTAGAGACCTGCTCATAAAACTATTTCAAAATTGGTGTATTTCATGGTTTACCAATAGGTTGATAATTTTATACGTTTTCCGTAGCTTCTACTACTTTCCTGTACTTCATATCTCGTGGTGAAATTTTGATAAAGCATATCGACTATCGGGCGATACTGAGAATTTTTAAAGAATAGGGTGGAATATTTCATTTTTCAGTTACTGTGTGGAACGTTGAAAAACCAAGCTGTATCGTTTGGTGGTGTGTCTGATATGGTGCGTTCAGTTACATTTTTTGTCGGGAATGGTAATTTCACGGTCATTAAAGTATTGTTTTTAAACTACCATTAACACCCACTTTTATTTTGTTTCAGTCGGCAATATTTAATTTTCAAAGCCTGTTAACTGTAGTTTTACTTCTTATTTGCACGTGTGCATATGTTAGGACTTTATTTCCAAGTATTTTGGACAGGAACAAAGTAGGGTTAGTTGATATAGATTGTAACTGTTTGTGCTATTAGTCATGCACTTTTTTGTACTCATGAGTTATTTTTCTTTTCAGCTTCCTTGGAACTTTTTGGAAATGTGCTCGTATTGGTGAAAGAAAGAGCCCGTATGTTGCTGCTTGTTGTATTATAATGGCCTTTAGTATCTTGTTTCTCTCTTAAATTATATGGTATGAAAGTTTTTATGAACTAAAGTAAATGTTAGAATGATATCAATAAATACTGAATATATTTCATTATCTTTCTTGCTGTACATGTTGACATAAAAGTTACTTTTATTCAAATAAAAAAATGCTTTAAGAAGAATTTTTTAAAAGTTATTTAGTACTGAAGTAAAGTAATTTACTTCTAGACTAGAGAGAAAAAGGTGCTTTTTTTGGGTGGGGCTTTAGGGCTCGTCAACGGCAAGGTCATTCAAGCCCCTATTTTATATTACTGTGCGGAATTTATCTATTTTCATTGTTGAAGAATTGTTGCAATGGACTAGAATAATCTTGAACAATATTACACAACAGATACTGTTATGCTCTTTTCCATCATGACTGACTAGTGCAGATTTATTTTCTATAGCCAACATACACTACAAGTATTGCCAACATGTAAATACAAAATTGCTTTAATGTAGCCAACCTAACACCCTTTAAGCATATTGTTTTTATTAACATTAATATTATATTGAATGGCACATATTAAATGGTGCACACACAATATACAATATAAAGTAGTATCAAACATAATAGTTGGGCAAAGTAAAAAAAAAATAGATGTAAGTACAAAGGTATAAGAATTTAAAATATTAAACTTGCATAACATGCGTATTGAAGAGAATTTAAGACCAAATATTAGTTGAGTATCAGTATGCTATCTGAGTTCTTGAAACTTGATCCTAAGAAGTGGCTTAGTAAATATGTCATCCAAGTTGTCTTCCGAATGGTAGTTCTTTATGATGAACCATCCTTGGTAGGGCTCATCATGAATAAAGTGGTACTTAATTTGTATGTGGTGACTGTTTGTTGACAGTTGACCAAATTTAATAATGCTGATGGCACTTGGGTTGTCTGCATGCAGAGTGACTTGTATTTTGTTATCAATCAATTATTTGATCAAAGTCTTCATGTATTTCATTTCAGCACAGTATTGAGAGGCTGTGACATATTTTGCTCTTGTTGACGATTTTGCAACTTTTCTTCTTAGAACTCCATGTTACAGGTCCGTTCCCATTCATAATAACGAAACCTGATGTACTTTTCATGTCATGTCCATCACCAGCAAAATCATTATGAAGATAGAATATTATACTTCTTGATTGTTGATTATTTGATGCCATTGTTTGCTGTATACTTGAGGTACCTTATGGTTCTCATGACATTTTTCATGATGTGTATCAGTAAGGGTACTCCTCATCTCTTTAGTTCTTGTTTTTATTTGGGTTTTCTTCTTTGGTGATGGGAATGTCAATTTGTTTACCTTCTTTTAAAACATATTTCTTCACCAGTTGTTATAGTTTGATTTAATGTGAATCTTTCTTGATTTCCACACCTAGGTAGTACCTTGCTTTATGGTTCTTAGTTATTTCAGTGTGTTGTCCTATCTTGGATAGAATGTTTATTATTTCATTTATGTCTTCACCTAGAATTAAGCCATCATCCACGTGAATGGCTATGTATAAAGTTTTCTTTCCCCTAGAGTTTCTGAAGACACATTTCTGATTTCATCTGTGTCAGACCTTCAGCCTTGAGAAAATCGGTCATTTTCTCGTACCACTGAAGAGGAGTTTGAGGAAGTCCAGAGTGTCTTCTGTAACAGACACATTTTTCCAGGGTGGTTGTAACCTTCAGGAAACTGCATCAGAATTTCTTGATTTCACTCTCTGTGCTGGGAAACCGACTTGATGTCAAAAGTGCAGTATTGGATGTTTTTCATGGAACCAATGGCTAGAAGTACTCTTAAACATGAGATCTGTACAAAAGCAGTATAGGTGTCCTTGTAGTCAAGGTGATATATACTCTGCTGTCATCCTTTGGCTTTAAGTCGTGCTCTATATCTACCATTTTATATCTTGAATCGCCATCAAGTTTTGATGATTTGTTTGCCTCTTGCATATTTTTATTAATAGGTCTCCAGGTTTTATTCTTCTTCAAACATTCTTCTTCTTCATCTATATCTTCTTCAAACTTTTTTCATTGTTTTATTCTTCTTCATCTGTGTGTTGGTTTTCGTCAGCTCTTGCATTTTAGTTTTCAGCATAATTTTCTTGGTTTTCTTCAGAAAAATCTTCTACTTGAATGATGTCTGGATTTTTGCAGTATCTTTCTTGTATATCTAGGAGATAACATCTCTGGATGTGTTTATATATTTTTCTTCGGGGTTCCAGATCCTGTAGCCAACTGAAGTATAGTCACTCAAAATTTCTTCTTTACTTCTTTTTTGTTTCTTTAATCAACATATCTCAAAACATTACACACATCATTACAAAAATAAAATTAAAAAAAAAGAAGAAAGAGGAAAATGAAAGATACCCTAGCGTCAGGATCGAAAAGAACAAGAGGTGACCAAGGAAGGTCAGGAAAGAGAAAAGAAGGAGCCTAGCACAAGTAAGTGGAATTGTGGTTGTTGAAATGGGCTTCAGCTTCTTTTATGTAATCATGCTCTGTTATGGCATTCACTGAAGCCAGTT
This sequence comes from Laupala kohalensis, assembly GCA_002313205.1. NCBI lineage: Eukaryota > Metazoa > Arthropoda > Insecta > Orthoptera > Trigonidiidae > Laupala > Laupala kohalensis. Next base: position 847,114 of record NNCF01126580.1, on the reverse strand, counting down.
TCTAGACAAGTCTGGAACATGTGGCATTATTAAATATTATGTATTTCGTTTCTATTTTACCTCCAGTTGTTGATGTCATAGTCTTACCTTTCTTAGCAACTCTGATGGTGACAGGGTCTGTCTTCCAATTCTCTGTTCAGATATCTTGATTATCTGTCATGTAGGAAGTAAAGGCGCTGTTAACACAGAACTGGATATTGTTGTCAATGTTATTTCCTTCGACATACATGCTATCCTTGTTAGAGCATACCACATGGAAATAGACATTGTCATCTTCAACTATTTCTACTATAGTTATTTTTCTGTCTTCTGTTGTTTTCCTCTCTCGAATCTGCTTGTTCAGTACAATATTTTCAGTAGATTTTTGGATTATTTTTTTTCCCACAGAGCTTGCAAACAGAATAGTCATGCCTGTATTCATATTTCTTTCTTTAATAATTTTCATCTTCGTGATTTGTCTTGTTGTGAATACTACAGGGTTTTAATTTATATTTTTGTTGTAGAAGTTAGTTTTTTCCTTGTTTCCTTGATCCTTCTTCTTTAAAACTATGCTGACTCTTTCTTCAATCTTTCTTATTTAGTGTATAACTTCACGTGAAGATTATCTTCTCCAATGAGGATATACAATCCCAAGCTGTCAGAAAGTACTTAAATGTGTCTGGTAGAGACAGTGTTATTTTTGTCATAAGCAAATCATCACTTTTGTTTTCATTTGCAATTACCAATCGGGAAGACAAGCTTCCGATGGCACTTTGCATTGTGCATCAAACCTCGGTTGTTGTCTCGCTTTTAGTTGAGGAACTCTGTCATCAGTTGTTTGGTTTGAGTAGTATGTTTTTTTTATATATATCTTCTTTAAAATTTCAAACATTTCATTTAAACTGTCTTCTGTGTGAGGATATGGGTCTTGATCATTGGATCTATTGTTCGAAGGATGTACCCCCTTGCCTTTGCATCCTTGACTCTCAATTTCTTCTTACCCTTCTCAGTTGAATTAGCAGCAGGCACTTCACTTCCATTCACAACTTCCCTAACAAACTTAGTAATTTAGCAACGTGCCCTCAAAGAGGATTTCTATTTCTAGTTCTCACAATGGCTTTGTAGCCGTGTTCTCAAGTTTTTGATATAATTATTTCTAGATCTTCAGCTCTGGCGGTGTATGCGTGTGTGATGGCCTCTTGTGCTATACTTGTGTACTAGGTAAATAACTACTTTCTTGTGGACTATGAAAGGCCTCCTAGGCTAAAGTAAATGTTTGAATGATATCAATAGAAACTGAATATTTTTCATTATCTTTCTTGCTGTACATGTTAACATATAAGCGACTTTCAAATAAACAGTGTTCAAAGAAGATTTTTGTATAAAGTTATTCTTTACTGGAGTAAAGTAATTTACTATTAGGCTAGAGAGAAATAGGTTCAATTTTTTATTATTTTGAGATATTTATCTATCTTCATTGAGGTAAAATTATTGCGATGGACAAGGATAAAAATGAATAACTCTGCACCACAGATACCCAACATGTGAACACAAAATTGCTTTAAAGTTTCCAACCTAACAAAAGGTGATTGTGAATGGGTGTGTTAATCTTTTATGAGTGACATTGTCCTTTAAAGATATTTATCTTAAAATTTTATAGATATGGAAACTGTGGAACATTCAAAAAACACTTAGAATCCTTCACAAATTGTCAAAACAAAACATTTTTGTATTATTTGTGGAGACCTAACCATTAATTTTTACTAGCAAATAACGGCATTGATAATGAACGAGAGAAGATAATTTAATTTGGAAACAATTGTAAAAGAAACCAAGAGGATTACTGCCGTAATTACTCGAATATAGTCCCCCCCCCTTCTGTATTTTTCGAAAAAATCGCCCAAAAATTCGGTAAAGAACTAATTTAGAATTTAGGACGGGAAAATTGCTAATTCAAAGTTTCGTGGGTGAAAATGAGTTACGCGAACTCAAGCTGTACACGTAACGTAACACAAAGAAAAGATGAATGATGGCGGGATTTGATGCTCATTCGAAGTGGAAACCGAACTGGTCCATGTCGTAAATGAGTGATCGCCGTCACCGTGCTATCCGTGACACGTGATCGTGTCGAGTGACTGGGATCTTTTTCGACACAACAAAATTCTTGTGATTGTACTTACCAGAGGCAACCATTTCAATGGAATTTTGGATGAGAATTTCCCTTCAGAAAGACTTTGATTTACTCAACTTCATTTTTTTACATTTACTCAACTTTCTTATTTTACCTCCTAAAATAAGGAGGGGACTATATATGGGTAAATATGGCACTAAGAGTCACATTGAGCAAATGTAAATAGAGAAAAGCAAACACTTACCTTACCTCTGTATGATACATGACTTAGTGACTGCTGCACACACATTCTCTCACATGAAACCAATATAAACTCACAAATTCCCTGCTTCATAACTAATGGAAATATTTTTAACTAAAAATAAAAATACATTTATCCCATTTGCAAGTAATGAAACATGGTCACAGTTCGATGAAACCTCTCACATAGATAAGTACAACACATTTTTCAATATGTTATCGAATTATTTTGACATATATGTAATACCATATGTTTACCACCCATGTAAGTGCCAGACACTAAAACAATAACATTGGCTGACAACAAAAATCAAAATTTCATGTGAACAGAAGAGTAGACTCCATATTTTAACTAAACCATCACACACCATCCAACTCAAAGCATACTTCAAACAAAACAAGATCAATTCTAAAGAAAATAATTAAAGCTAAATAAATGGCAATGCACAGTGGCTTAACTGTCCCTTTCTGGTATCTCAGGTCAAGGTCACATAGGGGACCTGCTGCTAAAAATTTTTGACAAGCTAAGTTAGCAATTAACAACTAAAAATTTTTAAAAAAATTAATGTATTTATATTTTACATGTGCAACCACTTTCATGTAAATCAAACTTTTTACATCACTTAAGAGATGCAGATAAAATCTGATCCATCATACTTTCTCTGTAACTAATGTGTTAATGATTTATCCAAATTTCCCTTTTAACGAGTTTGTGATTGTATTCTCTTTCCGCAAATGCTCAAGTTTGCCAGTCTATCTTGGGCTCATAAAATTTCGCAGATTATTTTTTATTTTGAAGCTGAACTTTCTGCTGTTACAACTGTCATGGGAATGGCCAAAAACAGTAATAGTACAAAGCAGACATCAGGGAAACTAGCGGAAAAGGGAAAATTCTCAATGAATACAAAATTAGCAAACTCGTTTATAGAATGTCATTTTGCAATCTGATACTTTGATCCAACTTTTGCCTATGTTGTACAAAAATAATAATGTTAATTGTAATTAATATTAATTCAAATGAAATATTTTACAATGGGGACCCAAGATGAAATTAAATTGAATAAAAGTTGAACAATTTAAATATAGAAAATGAATATCAACAATGTTGCTTTTATTTTAAACAACAGAAACTGTACGATACAGAAACTAATATAACTTCGGATTAGATAATAATTGATTTTAAACATTACTTTTTTAGTAAAAGTTATGCCAAGAAAATTAACTGTGATACCTTGGGGCTAAAATGAAAAATACAACCACTGTTTGTGGAAATTTTTGTGCGAGTTAAAACTCGTATTTCGTTGAAAATATATTCCAAATTTATAAACGACACAAAACATATTTTTAACCATATGTACTATCTCTTCTGTACATCTTGTAGTACTTGATTCCTTTGGTACATATGTCAGGAATTATTTATCTATTTCCAATGTTCTGATCAAGGTACATTTCTTATGTAAAAAATAAGAACAACTTTAACCACTTAGCAATAAAAAAGAAACATCTGAAAATTGAAACAACTTGAATATTCTAACATTAAAACTTAAAAAACACTTAATTTTCATTTCCTAGCTTAAGTCTGTGTCATTAAACACATTGAGATTGTATTTTTTGCAAAATCCTTGCCTCTTTGTTATCACATGACTATTTAGGGTCTATAGTCTTCCTGGCAACCAATAAATGGGAGAGTTTTCTACAATCATGGTTTGGATATCACCACACAAGCATCTGGGGTTCTCTGTATGCACCCATTTGTGTCTATCAGAATTGCATCCGTCAATGTTCATCCAGAAGCAATTTAGGGTGCTCCATGGATTTCTTGGGAGGTTGAATCTGGATATTGAGAGGCAGCAGAAACTGTTTCTACAGAGCCAACTAGCGCCTAGACTTGATGATGCTGGGTATGGCTTAATAATCTCGTGCATTAGTCTCGTGTTCAAGATGAGCAAGAGAACAAATATAACAAGAATAGTTCAAGCAAGTTTTAGTGAAAGATGTACAAATTTTTCCTGGAGAAAGTGATGAAGAGAGAGGGTATAATGTTCTTTGAGGTTGGAAATGGAAACATGATTGGTTATAACATAAATTTTTCTAATGAAATAGTACTTACTACCCACTCATCCACTCTCTCTCACTCCCACCAAATTCACGAACAAAGGTATGGGCGACTGAAGACACAGGAATGAAAAACACTGCTTTACTACATACAGTTAATTATTAAAAATTCTCTATGATATATCGACCACTTACAGACTATTTAAGAGGATTCTACAACTGCTGCAGTTTCATTTGGGTAATACATAACTCAAATGTTTATAGTGTACACTCTTGACTACTAATGGCACAAATTACTTTCTCACTCGTTTTACTTAATTGTTTCAGTCAGTGTGAACTCTGAGGACATTCATGAAAATTGACTAGTTCTGTTTAGTCTGAGGTAGATTTCTATGTCTTGTAACAACTCATTTTATTCAAGGAAACAGTTTTGTTCAAATTTAAAAAATGATAGCACCTATCTTTTGGAGGGTCGCATGATGAGCTTGTTGGTTGCATGATGCCCGCACATCACCTGTTGGCCATCTCTAATTTAATTAAAACAAAACTTACATTTACATTCCATTACAAATCATTAATATATAAAGTGAAGATTTATATTTTTGACATAAAACATTGGTACTTTTTGCTTAATATGCACAGTCTACTAGTTCATTAGACTGTATGCACTGTATATAATTATTCAATGTAATTTTAAATTTGTCTGTATTTCAATAAGTTACAAAGCTTTTATTTTTATTTTTTTATTTTTCCATATTTACTTTAATTTTGTACATGGGGCTAGATTCTCAATTCTAATAAAGTCCTATGATAAACTTTATGAACTGGTTTGTTATTTCAAGTAAATATCAATATTATTGGAATAAATATTATTCCTAAAACATGCCATTTCTATGAAATTTATTAATACATTAATACATTGCATGTAAATGCATGCAAATGAGTAATAATTCCTATAGAGGTAATTAGTTTACCTGTACATAGGATTGGTATAACTTAACATTAAACTTAAAAATTAAATTTAGTAATACTGATTAATTAAATAATAATTAGATAGTGCCTCAGTGCCATAAGACCTCTTAACATTTTCCCTTACTAGTTAGAAACAGTGATTTTACACTTACAATTTAATCCAATCTTTAATTTTTAAATACTTTTGATTTAATATTGTTAATGGTTTTTAATTCAGTAGGTAACTGATTGAATAGTTTAATAGATACTATATAACTACTTATGCTAATTACAGTTTTTTTTCATTTTTGGCAATGGAATAATCTTGTTCCTTGTAATATTTGTAGACTGTGTGAACTCAGAACTTAGTTCTGTATAATGTTATAAGAGGGAGTTAAAAGCAAAAAATTGTCTCACATTAAGTCGGTATCCTTTATAAATGAGACTGTTCTTGCTTATTATTTTTAGGAGTTTGTCTTGAACTTGCTGAAGTATATTTAGACTATTAAAAAGAAACATTTTTATACTTATTGAATTTTTAAATTTTGACTGTTTTCTTCCTGCAGATTATTTTGAGGATTTACTTATTTGTGTGAAATGCTTTTACGGCGAAGGTTTATTTTGTCTAACTTACGGGTTGGTATCTTTTTTGTTAATGCTCTAAATAATTATGGGACATTCATTTTTTCTTTAAGTTGACATTAAATTTCTTTCCAGATAAATAATTTGCATACCATACCTTTAGGTAATACAGAACATTTAAAAGATGTTATTCGTCTTCCAATCATTCACCATCATGGTTATGTGTGCAATTTACCTCCTGAACATCGATTTCCCATGAAAAAGTTCCATAAAGTGTATGAAATCTTAATTTCAAGTGGTATTGTTACAGAACCATCTCAGGTGGGCAAATGAGACTTTGCTATTTGAGATTTTGGTGCTGAATTTTCTTAAAGTCTTATTTTCTTAGATATTGGTGCCTTATAAATTAAATAAAAATCTTGCATTATTGGTTCATACTGAGGATTATACTGAAAATTTTTTCAATGGAACTACTACTACTGAGGAACAACGAGTGACTGGTTTCACTTGGACTCCAGATCTTCTTTCAAGAGTGCAATATGAATGTGGTATTAACTTCATTACTTTTTTTGTTAAGACAAGTGATGAAGATAGGGTACACTTTTACCATTTCAATTAAATTCATTTAATATATCTTTTCATCACCTTAATTATTCTTCTTCTACACATTAATAAATAATTCATGTATTACATAGAGAGAATACAGAGAAAATGTAGTTTGTAGCTAGTGTAAATTGCCAATCTTACATTAAATATTTCTATTTTTAATGAATTCAGTGCTCTAGAAGTTTGTGTCAAAATATATTTCTAAAGAACTTAATAAATATCTGACTTTTAATAGTATTTGAACTTAAAACTGGTTCTCAAATTTAAAATAAGTAATTCATAGTATTGTATATATGTGTACATACAATACATGTATTTTGTACCAGTACTTCATGTAAAAGAAATTATCAATTTTAAAAGAAGTTAAATTTGTGTTGTACTTAATCATGCCTTTGCAATTAAAAATAACTGATAACATTTTCAAAACTATTTTCCTGCATGCTTGTATTGTGTCTTATTATTCATATAAGTTTAGTTTTATCTCTTCAGCCTTGGCACAATTGTGTACAATAATTCTGTAGACCCATCCAGGCCCGGGTTTTTCTCGTTTTCCTTTGGGTATAGGCAGATTGTATACAGGCTCTGCAGATTCTTGCCCAGGGGCAGAGTCTATTGAAATAATAAATCTAAAATTTAGAGTTATTTTAATAATTAAGATTTATAAACAATATTTTCCTAATAATCTATAGTTTATAGTAATATGTAATTGTTAAATAACTTTTTTGTTTTTTATTAAATACATATTTTTTGGTTTTCTGTTATATTACAAGACATAACAATCTACTTTTATTCTTATCTTAGAAGTGTGCCAAAATGTTAAATAAGGTCTTTGATTGTAATTGATGAGATGGTCTCATGCTTGATTCCAGAGAGTAAATTACTTTATTGTCTTCCACATGGCCATACACAGTTTTTAATTGTTTTTTTTTACAATAAATTTATTTTTTTATTTATTTATGGATACAAAAACATTGGATGATTGTATGCGTTGAACGAACATAGGTTGATTGTGTGTACATCACACACGTTGTTCTCTCCTTCAAATGATGACCATATTTCCCTTGTTTTGTAGGTGGAACCGTCTTGTCTGCTATAATTGCTTTAGAAATTGGGTTGGCTTGCAGCACTGCTGGTGGAACTCACCATGCTTTTCCTGATCATGGGGCAGGTTTCTGTTTGCTGAATGATATAGCTATTGCTGCCCAATTTCTATTTATGGCCAAGAAAGCTCAAAAAGTTTTAATTGTTGATTTAGATGTTCATCAGGTAAGTTCATGTTGATGTTTAAAATTCAAAATTCATTGCTTTTTTCTAGTTTGTATTGTTGATTTTTAATTTCAGGGTGATGGTACTGCTTTTATATTTAGAAATACTGATAAAGTGTTCACCTTCTCCATGCACTGTGGTAAAAATTTTCCTTTTAGGAAGCAAGTTAGTGATTTAGATATTGATTTAAATGTAGGAACTGAAGATAAGGAATACATGATTCATCTTGCAGTAAGTTTTAAATTTAAGTACCAAGATTTATTGGTTAAGAATTTTAACTTACAAAATTTTATTTCCATTCTAGTTTAAACTATAACAAAAAATGATAGGTTTTATTATAGTATGATTTGACACTATTTGAATTACAATTTGATAAAAAAAATACTAAATTTAAATTAAAAATACTAAGTGGCTCTTGCTCACTTGTACTGTATATCATAATATTAGTGTAATGTGTGTATTTATTATTTTTGGTGTATTCTTTAAAGACAATTAACATGACTTGTGAGTATGAGTAGTGGCTATGTAATGGTAGCAGAAAACATTAAAAAAAGGAACCTCTCCAGTCTGGAATCAAAATCTAGGCCTCTCACACTAAGCTTCTATGATTTATGACTTGAGAATTTCAATTAGTCAAGCAATCAGTACAATATTCCAAAGACCTTGTGTTAGTTGTGTAAGGACAAACTAATAATTTTGTCGTCTAACTTAGGACTTTTTAATCTTTTTACTGAAGAACTTAGTATTTTTTTTACCTCCAGGAACACCTTCCATCTATTTTGGATACGTACCGTCCAGACATAGTGCTGTATGATGCAGGTGTTGACCCTCATGTTCATGATGACCTTGGAAAATTAAATTTAAGTGATGAAGGTATGAATCACATAATAGTATTTTAAATGCAATTGTACCTCATTACCTATGCTCAAAAGAATTTCTGCCTGGATTGCTCATTAGTTTACCTAACTTCTTAAAATTAATTTTTTTCATCGACAACCACAAATCCACTTTGACCAGGATTTTAATGGCTATCTCTAAAGATGATGATGAGTCTGATACATGAATCACCCAAAATGTTCAAAATAACGTGTATTATAAAAAGAAACAAAAATTGAAAAATGTCATTTATGCAAAGAAGTATTAGTGAGTATTGAGATATCATTGAATCTGGACTTTGATCCCATACAAATGTAATAAAAAAATGAATTAATTGATTTTACACTTATGTTACAAAGTTAGTTCAAATAAGAGTAGGTGGGACTCAAGGTTTTAAAGAGCTGAATTGCTTGCTCTGGGGTTCAAATTATGATGACAATATGATGGATTTTTACTGATTTTTACACCACCATTATTCCCGGTTATTCTCAGTCTGTTGTGGAACGAGTACCTAATCTATCCTAGGGGTCAAACCAACCCGGAGCATCCTTGCCAATTCTCTTCCTGCAGAGGCCATGAGATTGTGGAGCTCTATGCTCTGTCCTAAGGGGCCGACCATAAATAATGTAACCCAGATGATTTTATCTTGAAGGTCTCAAAGTTAACCTTTTTTTAAAACACTATCATTGAGCATGCTTCTTTTTAAAAAAATAAATACATCTGTAAAGCAATTTATTCACATACTATAGCAATATTTTGATTAAAATTAATTGTAATCTAAATTTTGTTATTAAAGTTGAAGTATTAGTGATAGAACTAGAAAGTGTTTTAACTTTGGTGCATAATCATGTTTGACGATTCCACAATTTAAAGTTCAGACTTTGTTCTTGATTCTCGTTGTGGTTTTATTCAGTTGGGTTCGGTTTGTAAAATTGGTTGCTGGGAAAGGAAATTTTTATTTAAAGTCACAATATATGACTATTTGTTTTATATTCTAATTCATTTGTAGGTATTGTATATTATATCATAATACTTTACTTAATTTATGTTGTGTGTGTGTTTTTCTTACTTTAAGAACAATTCTTTCATGATCTATTCCCAAGAAATTATACATTATTTGGAATTTAACTTAGTGATATTTTTTTGGAATTTAATTTAGTGAAGTCTAAGAACATAATATTTTAAATTACATTAATCATCTGTTTTTATCGCACAACTATACAAGTTCCATCTTCTTCACAATCGAACTACTGTTTCATCTTTGCATAATATCGACATTCTTAAGGGTGTATGATGTTCTAAAATCAATCAATCATTCCACCTGAACCTATTTTAAGATTCTGGGTTCTACCTAGGAAAAATTTTGTAAATATTTTTTTTGAGGTATCATTATTTTAATTCATAGAAAATTGTGTTGTTATTAGAAAACACAGGCATTGCAATCTTAAATGTGGTCTAGGAACAACAATTTATTGGAATTGTTTGAATGTGGCTATAAAACAAAAAACTAACTTGTTAAATTTGAACTTGAATTTTTACTTCATTATTATTTTATTTTGACATAATTACTGAAAGTAATTCAAAATTAGGAAAACATATTAAAAGTAGAAATATAATGTATAACTTAGGCCAACCATTCTTATAATTTTTTTTTCAACTTTTGTAATTTACTTCAATTAATTATTGAAACCAACAGGTCAGAAGCCCTTATAATGGTATACTGTTTGTTGTAATATGAGAGAACCAGCCAGATATTTTTGAAAATACTTCTTTATAAAAGTGTGGTGTTGATCATCCGGCAATTTTTGTCTTCATTCTTTACACCAAAAGTCTAGCTTCAGCCTGCACAAATACATGCCATTACCCCCTGAGGAACCATCTCTGCTAATTTAAATAATTGAATTTTTTTGTTTATTGGCCCTCATATTGAGTGTAAGTAATTGTGTATGTTTTTGGTATATTTTTGTCTTTGCCTTCTCATGATTTTTATTTTCCCAGGACTTTTTCGAAGGGATCTATTTGTATTGACTAACGTGTTGCAACGAGGAATTCCTTGTGCTACAGTAATAGGTGGTGGTTATTGTCATGACATAGATACCCTTGCCAAAAGACATACTATTATTCATCATGCTGCGAATAAAGTTTGGAATCGGATAGGTCTATGAAGTAAACTTTATGAAGTAACATTTATTTTTAAATGTTGATATATTTTGTATGTTTCTGAAATACATTTCTGCAAAATTTATTAAAATCTGTTTCATTCTCGGAATTAAGCTACCCTAAAACATATTTAAATTAATTTAAGGTGTTCAAGAGAATTTTATACTTACATAGGATATTAAGGACTAGAATTATTATTTAGTTTTCTTTTTCCCATATTTTCCATTCATATGTAATTTTTTTGCTATCTTTAAATAAACAAAAAACTAGTTGATAATTATACTTATTTTAACTTTTAACAATGCAGAATGTGTAGTAAAAGTGGTGATGTCCTGAACAATAGACATTCATCAACACCCATTAAAATATGTTACTAAAAGAGATATGAAATTTTGAAGATACCAACTTCATGTGATGAAAAGTGAGAAGTATATTTTTTTAACTTCAATTTTAATGGAAAAGAGATAAAATTAAGTTTTCACATTAGTTGTGTGTATCTAAAATATCAATATGATTCTTTTATCATATTTTCTTCATTTAAATTTTTTTAAAATCTGCATTGTTTGAAAATTTGGAGGGGAAGAGAGTAAAAATGGGTAAACATGGATAAAAATAGATAAAAATTAATTCACAGTTTCTAAAATATCCTACAAATTGTTCAAGAAGTAGGCTAATTTTTGTGAACCTTTGTGTCCAAATGTGCAAGAATATTTTTTGTGTGATTTTACAAATTTGATGGACTGGCAAAGAGAAAATAATGAAAAAGTCAATGTATATGTGTATAATTTTCAAAAGAAAGATAACATTGCTGCCTGTAGACTTGGTTATTTTTTAAATTTTTTTGTATTTTTCTTTGAATTCAGTTTAAAATGTTCTGCAGAAAGAAAAAGTTGTCTTGTATTCTGAAAATCTAACACAATTTATAAATACAATACAAGCAATACTTATATTAATGAAATTTAAAAAAATTAACAATTTTTTTTTCTACTTTTGACTCTTTATTATTACAATCTATTATACACTAGAGTACATGAATAAATAAGGTAATTGAATTAGTTTAACTGAATTCTAACTGTATTAGAGTATACTACAAAAGAGAAAGAAAGAAAAAGCATAAAAGATTTTAAGGGTTTTTATTTATTTTGGCAGCACAAGTTTCATTGTCATCTTAAAATTCTGTCAAGTCTGATTTTCAAAGAAATTGTAAGACTGTATGTTATATCAATTAGCACTCTCTAGACATTTTGCTTCTTGTTTTCATAAGACTGATTATTAATATTTTTGAAAAATGTATGAAGATCGGAAATTTTGAAGATACTTGATTGATGAGGGGTATTTTGTTTATTATTACCAGGAATGCTACTTTATAAATTTACTCCAAAAGTTTACTCAAAACATATTTTGTTTGGTGAAATACAGACAAAATACAGGTGGACTTTGGTGCATTATACCCCAACTCTACTGCTACAAATCATGATCAAACTCATAATCTCAAACCTGGACCCCTTGAATGGACAAGGGGTAGTTGCAACAAGAAGAAAAGCATGCCACATCTAGGACCTTGGTAAACCACCTCTATATGGTGTTCCTTGGGTAATGCTGAAGGTTCACCACTATAGGCAATCCAGACCCATCTTTTCAACCCCATGGATACATACACTATGAATGCTAAAATTTCAAATGGTTCTCATAAGAACCACCAGACAAAGACTCTTGGTCTCTCACTAAGAATCTGCCAATTGAATATTGAAGGCATAAACAAGTCAAAAAGCGAATGTCTAAAAATTGCTTTTGGATCGTAATATAGAAGTAGTCCTACTACAAGAAACACTCACTACCGACGAATCACAGCTTCAGAAAAGAGGGAAAATCAATTAATATAAAGTAAAGGGTGCCACATATCATTCCCAATATGGCACAGATATGTATGTATGGAAAAATTTGAAATAATATAGATCAACCATTTTTCCAGGGAATAGCAATTTAAGGACAAAAATAGGCTGATATAATCTCAACATTTTGAAGGAATGTGGTTTCTTACAGTACAAATGTGTTTCAGGGAACTTTTACCATCATTAGTGTTACAAGTAACACCGGATCAACAAAAATAAATTAGTCTCAATCAAACATAAATTGAGTTGTCTCAATTTACACAATCAGAGTATGTAACAGAAGAATTAAAACCAATTTATTTGAAAATCTTTGGGGAAAAACCAACTTTGTCCATTTTTTTTTTCGAAATCAAGATTTTAACACCATATGTTAGCTTAGGAGGAGTACTACATACTTGTGGCTCCCTAACCATGAAGAGTCAACTCAGTCTCGTAAAAATGAAGGCAAAAGATAGGGACCAACAGGGAAGAACCAACTTAGTGAAACTTGATTTTTTAGTTCCTGAAAAATTTTGTTTTTTGGATGAAGTTGGTTTTTATCTGAAGGTCTTCATTTATGTGATAGATATTACTTGGAATTTATGTTTATCCTACATTACTTGGAACACTTTTGATGGGGAAAGCTCCCTGAAACATGTTCATCCTGTAGTAAACCATATTTCTTCAAATTGTGGAATGTTACACGTCTGTATTCCTTAAATATTTTTTTATGATTTTTACAAAATACTGGCTGAAAATACAAATGAATAGCAATTGGATACATTTAACTTTCTTAACATATTTTACTCTGGAACTGATTGTGTATGAATTAATTGCACTGGTTCATCCAGTACATCTAGCTTTTTCACAGTTCTATAACTGATTACCTTAGCCAAGTTGATAATAACTGAATAATTGTTATTGTTATTATGTACTGTTACTGGTTTGCTGGTAATTTAATATTCTAATATCAGGGGACCGAGCTACATTCAGATTTATTCATTAAAAATATTATTTGAAGGAAATTTTTAGTAAATGAATTTGTAGACATTTTTCGTAAATAATTTGATAAGTTTATTTAATTTGTTAATTTAATGAAATTTATGTTAAAAAACAAAAATTGGCATATATTTTTTTACTTTTAGTATTATTATTTATCTTTTCCTATGACTATCCAGGTGTCACGGAGCGGCACCCGCGCTACTGGGAAATGTGTCATTTATTATTTCATAGCCATCGGCAGTGAGTGTTGTGCATTGCTTCAGCATAAAACAATTCACAGAACAGTCAGAAGGAAGGGAACTGTTTTCATTCGCAGACGAAAGCTGACTTAAATTTACAATTATTGCCCGTATAATAATTTTGCAAAATGAATTTTTCTCAAGATTGATACTTACGTCAGTTGATTCCTGATATTAAAGACCACCATATCGGCAAAATACCCCCATAACTTTACAAGATAACCGATTGCTGGTTGTAACGTATTTGCCTGGTTCCAAGACTTCTCAAGCGGAAGGGTTACCGCCGTCGCGCAGATGTTCACATTGTTCAAAACACTGCATTGCTTACAATGGCGCCTTCGAGAAGTTTCCGCGTCCGATCCCCCCCTCAAGTACAGTTTATTGAGTGACTCTTTGACGGACAGGTCCCCCAACCCCGCTGTCCAGTTTTCTACATTCCCGGAACCTTTTCACAATAGCGCGTCCATGAGTTCCAGGTCTCACAACCCTCCAAGGGTAGTCCATTCAATGAGCCTTCGCTGGGCACTGTCAGGGTCCCGTTAGTTTCTTCCCCCGCACTTTTAGTACATGATGTTACACTGGTATAATAAGATTAAGATAAAAACTTACATACCTCAAAATTGCCCCCTTGCTTTTAATTTGCCAAGGAAGCAAATTGTTTATTCATTTGATGAAGTTACATTCTGTGACAACCTGTGACTTTGTACTTCGATTTTGTATGTTATAAATTTTAAGATTATGAAAGTTGAGGATATTTATAGCTGATGTTTACTAGCGAGACTGACCAAGGTAATTGAGTAAGCATCTATGCCTGATGAGCAAACTCTTAGATGCAGAAGTAATAATCATTTATCAGTTTTTAGTTATGCCAGGCTTCCTGTGTCACACTGAAGTCCGTTACTATGAAATCGAACCAACACGAGAGTAATGATAATGAGGAGTACAGTAAAACAGTATAATGTAAAATGGGTCTTAAATCCCCCATTGATTGGTTAGATATGAAGAGTAAGAGAACAATATTCTTATTGAAACGATATTGGAGAGTCCTAGATTGGGAGGACTGAGGGAGCTGGAGGCCCTCATACTTAACCCGCATTACTTATGTAATCTATTAGTACAGCTTTCTACATTCTGATTGCCCCAGGATTGAAAGTAACAATATCGATCTTCATGTTTGATAGCTGAAAATCTTCCAAAGAGTGTTTAGAAAAGAGACTGGAAACGTGGGCGCTGGCTACGAAATATTTTGTCTTTCATGAGCAAAAAAGGGCAACAAATATAGCGAAATAATTTTTTTTTAGTCGAGCCAAAAGATTGTAATCGAGCTGTTCATAAGAGGGGAGTTGCGGTGCTTGCAATGAAAAATCCTAACTGCTTTATAATATATTTTTCAATATATTAAGTGATTTTGACTTGTTTAAATGCTGTACTTTTTGACCTAGAGTTTTGAACATGGGCTATTCCAAATCAATTGTCGGGGCGACGGATGCTTTCCACGTTTCCCTGGGGAGCCGGCTAGAAGGAAGGTGGAAGATGGCCTAATCTTACAGATCTAACGACAGGAGAAAAGAAGTAATGACAGACTCATTCACAGCATTGACAGGTATACCCCGAGTGCAACGAGCGGCAGCGTGGAACATACGGCAATGGGGTAGCAATATGTCGATTCTGTGCAATCTTATGAAGTGTAATCTGGGTAAAGGTAGCGTCAGAGAGTAGGTTTGGCTGAGACCGTTGAGTCAATTCAGGCCGAAAGGAAGCGAGGTGGGAAGAATTCATCAGAAGTCGTGAGGAGAGTTGTAGAGAATTCGGCAGAGACTGTTGAAGGTCAATTCTAACCGAAAAGAAAGAGAGTTGGAGAGAAGAAGCCGGCAGAGACCTGTTTAGGGTCAGTTCTAACAACTGGCATTCCCTGTCTCCTCGTGAGGGTTAAGTCTGGCGTATTTATATCGTGGCCCGCGCCCAGTCAGTACCCTTGTATCGCTTAGGCAAGCGTTTCCGACGCGCGGGACATTTGAACCCGACTCACGACACAAATTTTTTAGAATGCAATTTTTGTTCTCTCTCTCTCTCTCTATATATATATATATATATATATATATATATATATATATATATATATATATATATATATATATATATATATATATAATTTCTAATATTGTCGCAGTTAAATAGGCTAGTGTGATAAATAAATAAATTTATTGTAAAAAATCAGTTACAAACTGCTTATGACCATGTGGAGGCTAATAAACAAATAATGTTCCTCATCTCTTCAATCAAACGCCGAGTTATTGGTTTTCATAAATGTTCTAACATGGAGATAGCTAGACTGACTAGTTCCTCTTTTACTTCTTTTAGTATAAACGCGTAGTTGACTCTGACAACTACTGTCTCTGTTTGTATTTCTAGGGTCATTTTTCACGGTGTTAAATATTTTAGCTATAATACTTCTTAACAGCATATTTTAAGAAAAGTTCATTGGGCCGCGCTAGAGTGCGGTGGGCGGACAGAAGAGGTCGGCGAGTACCTTTATTTATTTCGTCATAATAACTGAAGCTACAGTGGCTGGTAAAAAAATGCAATTTTCTGTCTAGTTTATAGCTCAAAATGTGTTTTGCATATGAATCATACATTCATAAGGATGAAGGTACGCCCTATTCATTCATAAAAGTTATAAAAATTATTGCCTAATTCATGTTCTTTCTAGTTGTAGTTTCAGTATCAACACAACATGAAAATTCTGTTATCTCGATGTTAAGATTTTCGTTATTAATCAGATAAACTTCCTTTCCATTGTAGTATTTGTAAGTGGGAAATGTAGTGTGCTATTGAAGCTTATCCACATGGAGCGATAGGAGGTAGGATATTAGTAGGCTATTGTTAGTAGGTGAGCAGGTTAGTTGGGTTTACCAACAAATTGGCCCCCGTGGAGGGGTTAGTAGAAGTAGTCAGTAATAGTTAGTTATTGATACTACGAGGAGGTGGATAGAGGAAGGAAGGTTCGCTTTCCAATAGTATGATGTACGGCTATATGAACTGGGACATTTATGTGAAAAGCTACAAATTTTTCTGGCTCCACTGTACGGCTGGAAACAAAAAATGTTTCAAGTGAGAGAAAAGTACACATGAAATGGACTTTCAGAACTCACAATTTTTTGCTTGCTTTGTCTCTACAAAGACCGTGATCTCTACAAATATCTTACATTTAAGACATCTACATTCGTCTAAACTGCAGAAAAGAGCACGTGGACTGCATACGCCGCAGTTCAGAGGAACACGTGGTGGGTGCATAAAACAGGGAGGGAAGAGTAATCGTACTGAATACAGTAGAGGGAAGTGGACGCAGTATACTGGACATGGTAGACTTATCGCAAGCTGAGTTGGCGGAGCGTTAAATTAATCATCTCGATCTCTTGTTGCACCGAAAAGATATTGCTTGTGTCACTCACACAACGTAAATAGAAATATTATCTTACTATCAACTCACTCTCCGGAGACGACATTCTCAACCTTTCTTGACGTACTATCGGATTTTTTATTGTAGACCCCTCATTTTTATTGTAGACCCCCCATATATTTTTTTCCACAAAAAAATCGTAGAAAAAACTAATTAACACCATTAAATTTGTATTGTTCTTCAGCTTATACTCAAGTAAAAAGTAGTTCCAAGAATGAATAATACTGTTTTAATAACAGAAATGTTTCAAAAAACGCGAAATTTTTACCGTTTTTCCCGATACGTCGATTTTACTATTTTTATAACAAACTAAAAGTGTCAAAAATAATTCTTATTCACCAAATATTAATTATTATGTTTGTGACAACATTTCAGAATTAATGAGTTATTAACCTTTTCCAAAAACATTGCTAAAAACGACCTGGAACATTTTTAAAGGATAAAATTTATACTGTCACCTTCAGCAAAATGCCGTGATCACATGATCAATGAAATTAAACGTTTAAAACAGTGTGTAATCAGAAATAAGTGATAAACAGAACCATATTTTCATTTGCATAATTTTTTCCGGACGTGACTATACGTCGCAGCGTGCTCGCACCACGAGAGCTCGCTCGGTGGTGGTGGGTCTGTCCTGCAACACGCGCCAAACGCTAGCCGCCTGCGAGCATTCGTTTTTTAGTGGACCCCTGTCGAGTGACTCGGTGCAAGCGAAAAAAACGATTGAAGAGCGGTACGGCATCAAATTTCGTGTTGGACTGGGGTACGGAGACGTTGGACATGATTTGCCAAGTTTTCAAGCAAGGAGGCATGTCACACACTACAGTTTTTAAGTGGCACAAGCTCTACAAAGATGACCGAGAGACTGGAGAACGAGCCCCGCGCTGGAGGGACCAAGAGAGGCTCAAATGAGTAAATCCAGAGTGAAAGCCATGCTCATCGTTTTCTTCGAGGCCAAGGGGGTAGTCCAAGGTCACCTGAATGTGCTTTTTACCTAGAAGTGCTAAGGAGACTGAAGAGAAGGGTCAACCGGGTGAGGCCAGCCATCGCCAGAAATTGGAAATAGCATCAAGACAATGCACCCAGCTACACCTGCTCCAAGGTCACCGATTACCTGACGAAAAATGGCATTGCGACGATTCCCCAACCCCCTTACAGTTCCGATTTCGCACCAGCAGATTATTTACTATTCCCAAAAGCGAAGTCCTCTCTCAAAGGACACCTCCATGCGACCCTAAATGCTATCAAAAAAGCTTGCACATGTACCCTTACGGAATCCGCCTATAAGGGAGCCTTTGAGTCGTGGAAAAGCCGCTGGCAAAAGTGTGTCGACGTTCAAGGGATGTACTTTTAAGAATTTTGATGTATTGTAGCAATTTCTGAAATAAATCCATTTTCCGAAACTTTTCCCGATATTTTTTATACAAACCTTGTACTTACCTATGAAATGCTAAGCCAAAATTCTGCACGAAGAGTTATTGCATTTGTAGGATACACACCATATTGACCATTTTAATTAACGATTATAATTGCTGTCTTGATAAAGTGAACGAAAGGAGATAACAACACTGCACAATATTAATTTCTGTGAATGACATGTGTCTGTTGGTGCGGCAACCGGAGCAACGTGTTAGCAACTTTGTGCAATACCCCCGACTATAGTGGTGGAGGGGGGTAGCTTGGTAGCCGGCACGAGTTCACCCGCTGATCTCCGTATTACTCTGCGTTGCAGTAGGTACAGAACATTTCTATGGTCATTCCTAGCTGAAGGTGTCGTGAGGAGGGGTGGAAATTTGTTGGACATTATCTAATTCCCCTAATCCCTAATTATGGTTGGCTTGGAAGGATGAGAGTCATTAATTAGGGATTATCCATTCATGGTAACAGTAGTTTATTGTGACGATAATACACTTACATCAGCACTCCAGAGCGACACCCCAGAGCTCCTGCTCGAGCGGGGTCCCGCACTAGCAACTCACTGCACACTCCTATAGTGTTGGTCGTATCCGTACGTGCCAATTGAGAGGAGGTAGTTGCTAGAGCCGTTAAGATCGATCCAACGACTAGAAGGGAGGTGATTGTTAGGACCTTGGAGGTCGAGCCAACAATCGAGGGGAGGTAGTTGCTAGGACCGTTAAGGTCGAGCCAGCAGGTAGGAAAGAGGTGATTGCTAGGACCATTGAGATCGAGACAGCAATTGGGAAGGAGACAGAACGTGCTTAGGCGTCGAGCGCGCGAGCGACTGTCATTCTGCCTCGATGTTACGAGTGGCTGGTTTATATAGCACTATAGTGCTGAGTTGCTAGTTTGGGCTTTGTTAGAGACCGATGTGCCTCGTGATCTTATAGAACAATACTAAATTATTTTCTCTTCTGACTCTATTTACACAAGTATTATAATAGTCACAAGTATATTGAAATAACCCATCTATATGCATTCAGAATTAGAGCAACTATGGTTTCTTCTCTAACTGTTACTTGAATGTTTCACATTGTAAGGGGACGAGAGCAACACAGATATGCTCCAGAATTACAATTTCTTACATGTTTTTAGTTACAATTTTCTGACTAGTGAACGGAAACACAATACACTTATACCTTATTATTAATATTCTAAATTCTAAAATAACCTTAATGGTTTTACCTATCTCTTTTATTTTACTGAATATGTCTTGGTATTTTCTTTGTTACTCCTTTTCACTTTCTTTAAAATGGTGTTAACATTGGTATGTCGCGTATATATACAGTCTGATGTGGATTTACATTTATAACAGTTTGGTTTTCATTCCTTTATGTTTCTGAGTGTGTCTTAGCTTTTTTACATCTTTTGTAAATGTATATGGAACTGAAAATTAAAATGAATACTATCAATAGTGTTCATTTGATATCATCTACTGCGGTTATTTTAATATCATCTACTGCGTTACTTAATGGTTTCCACATATGAAAGTCTCGTTCCAATTCTGCTAACTCAATTTTTGGAACATTATGCGAATTTTTTAGCTCTATCTTATTTAATACTTTATCTATATCAACGGAGTCGTATTGCAGCGAAATTTATTTTCTTTTTGAATGCCGACACATCGTAGTTTAACGGTTCTATGGTAGGAAGTTGTTCGGAATATTTTTCGAATAATTGCTGCAGGGGGGGAGGTAGTATAAAATGATTTGTTTTTCCCGTACATCCTGGCGAAAGCCAGAAGTTTCCCTGATTTGAAATATTTAAAAGATAATGTTCCTTATGCACTGCACAGACAGTGACAGCTCTTCACTCACGCTATAGTACCACAGTCCTTCTTGGTTGGCGTTGATAAAAGTCTGACATGTTTTTTTTACTTCCATTCTGCCCGCTCTTCTCATCGCGTCGGTGTCATTGATGAACATCGCAGTACAAGTGGTTCTGTTAAGGCGGGAAATCTGGAGCGAATGGGAATACAGTATGCTTCTTGTACTGGTCTTTGAAGTTTTTAAATAAGAGCAGGAATTCTGTGGAATTGTGGTTTATGGCTAGGAAAAGGGTTTCTGGAGTTAATAGTACACTTCTTTTATTTTGAATTAGTGCTACGGGAAATTGTCGCACCTCATACAATCGGTATTCCATCTTCTTCATTATTGGTAGTATTGCGACAATTGTTGCTTGTTTTTTGGTCGCAACTACGTGAGTGCATACTGCCCCGTATATTTCTTCCGGTCGGAGACACAACAGTTTTGAATTTTCTCCGAGCTTCTGTGTAGCAGTGAGGAATTTGGATAGGCACGTGGGAGGAAGTATTAAGGGAGTAAGATAGCGCGTCCCTCGATTGGCGACGCAGGTGCCGCCGATTGTATTACGCGATAAAGGCTATTAGATAACATTCATTATTCCGTTAATTAAACTATCTTACTTTCTTGAAATACACATCGTTTATTAATGAAGTACGTTACTTAACAAAACGCTTAAGAGATATTTCTTTTACAAGATATACGACATCAGTGACGCGTTAACAGTTTTCAGAATTGCAGAGTTTATTGAACATCCTGTAATCGTGTAAGACTATTTTCAACCCCCATGGAAAAATAAGACATTCCCACATCCCCTGGATAAGGAGTGGGAATGGGTTGACATGTAAAAATGATCTAAAGTTACCAATATAAGTGTGGAGATCAAAGGTTTAGGGGTCGCTGAGATTATTTATGACATTTCCAATGCTGCTTAAATCCACGATCAGCCCTATAAACTCCAGCACCACAGGAAAGGCAAAAAATATATCGAAAACGATATCAGTGACGAGTTGAAAATTTCGGTGTCGCTGATGAGAGGTATCACCCCTATGAGAAAGAATGAAGCTGGAGACATTATGGAATTCACGCGAGAAAAGCTGCGGGCACTCAGCTAGTCCATATATTACAACATTCCAGATCACGGGACCTGTTGCTGACCTCTATGCCCAACCCTTTGAACAGTTATGTATCACCTTTACTTCGCCTATTTCCATGGATACCGCCCTGGAACGATCGTACTATTTGTATTAAGAAAAATGGCACCCTTTTTCTCTCTAAGGTATATAAAATAAGCGAAGAAGATGCACTATCATTAAATTCTCCATTTATACGAGGGTTTTAAATAAAGTAGTTGCAACGTAGCCCAGAAAGTCGCAGAACATCGGGCATGCACCAACAGGATATCGGAGCAGTGAGGTGGCGCTGTTGTAGATGTGTAGAGTACATGGAACCGTCGATCCAGTAGAAGGGGTAGTTGCTGCGTGGCGTTGAAGTGTACAGTATCGTTTCTTCCGCTCTAAATGATGTTTACAAAAAGTGACCAGCGGTCGTGAATTAAAATCGAGATTGGCCGTTACAAAAATGCATCGCAATGTTATCAAAGATTATCTGAAGCCTGTGACGAGAATGCGTTTCCGTATTCGACGGTTGCACTATGGGTCAACGCGTTTAGTGCTGGTTGGACTGAGTCTGCGGATTTGCACCTCACAAGTCGACCATCCATTCCTCAACATCACGTAATCGTGAGTGGACTCCTTTTCATAGACCGTCGACGGACTACCCGAGAATTTTCCGTAGAAGTTGGGCTCAGTCATCAAACTGTGGCACATACTGAAGAAAAGTTTTAATATGAGGAAGATTGCTTCTCACTGGGTTCCACATCGACTTGCTGACGTACAGAAATGGCACCGGTATGCACTGGCTGGTATCCACCTCGACAGATGACATCCGATTTCCTGACATCCGATCTTCTGTGATCCGAGCAGTAGGGCGCTCCGTCGCAGACATCAACAGACAACACCTTGCCAACGGTACGGCTTCCTGACATTTGGCAAAAGGTACAAGACTTAGCTGGTGATTATATTGAAGGAATGTAATGTAATTTTGCTTGTACGTTCATTAAAAAAACGTTTACAGGTATATTGTCATTACTTTATTTACAACCCTCGTAAATGTAAAGCACGAGAGCTTAGTTTTCATTTAGTTTTTATTTAGTTTTCTTGATCACCAATGTCGTCATTAGTCGCAACGCATTTCCAGTGCTCTTTTGTTCCCTAAATACGAATTGTCGCTCGTGTAGTCTGTGTTGTCCGCAGTAGTCGTAAATCCGAATTGTCGCTTGCAAGTGTTGTCGTACACGTTCATTTAACCCCATGTCATAAATCTCCCTCAGAGTCGGCAATTGTCGATATTGGTCGATATATAAGTTATTGGTCGATATCAAGATAATTCTAGTTTGTTCCTATCATCTCCTTTGTATAATTTTCATACTTAACCCACTTTCCATTCCTGGGAAAATATTGTAGTTGGATACATTGATTGTATATTTCTAGGTCATATGTTTTGTATGTCAGCTGTACCATTTGATATACAATATTATCAAAACACATGCTCTTTTTTCTCTTCAATTTAAGTATTATTCTCCCCAACTCTGTGCTTGTCATAAAGCGTCCGTTATCTACCTGATCCTGCGTTTCCCTTAAAAAGTATGAATTCTCGTTTCATGGGAAGAAAATCTTGCAACAATTTCATCCGCCTCTTTCAAACCATCACCCTCTGTTTCTCCATCACGCAACGCATACCACGCCTGCAGTTCTTTATTTACTCTATTTTCACCTTATAACTATTATTTGATTTAAAGTCTCTTATCACACAAAGCTAATTTTGTCTAAAACTTTCAGATCTGACATTAATCTTACGTACCAAAACCTTAGAAATAAATTATTGCGGTTTTGAATTAATTATCATTTTTTTCATCGAAATGTCAAGACTGAATCTTGATTAAAGAATATTCATGCTAAGTATGAATTGCTTACAATGCTAATTTCAAGAAGAAACAAAATTATACGTAGTTATGTACATTACGTACTTACAAATTTTCATCGTTGTTATGAATACAGTCCAATGTAATTACATTTACTTTTTCTGTATTTGCTATTTATTTTATAGTAACTGCATATCCTCAGGTTTGTTCGCGTGAATTATGTGATTTTTGCACAACAATTCTTTCTAAGTCGCAATTTTTACAATAATACTAAGTGTAAAACACAAAATCAGAATTTACCATCTATTTGCTATTTTGGGAACAAGCCGTTCTATAAAAATTAAGAAAACTGCATAAAATGCTTAGAATAATAGCAATCAATATTCACAGTACTTGTTGGCAATAGTTCGTTGTGACAGCAGTTCTCCCATCTACAGGAGGCTATCGAGTATATTATAAAGAACCATAATTCACCAATTTGTGAATACATACTCGCTTTGCTCGCTGGGAGCTGCAGCCCCCTATACCCCACAGTTGAGGCCTTCGGTCTAACAAATTATTTCTTTGCATTCGAGATTCTACATTACAGCACTTAACTATCTAGTAGGTACCATATTTTCCCACTTGAAGATTATTGTGTAGGGGGGCGATTGTATTTCGTTACTTCACAGATTCTCAATTGAACTGTTCCACAACGAAATCCCCTTTCAAAATAAATATGTTAAAAGATCAGGAAAAAGGACAAGTTTTATTTCTTATGAAATGAAATAACATGTAACGTATAACTTGGAAAACAGAGCTGAATACTAAAATGCTCGTAGAAGTAAAACTAAAAATAACATGTACGTATAACTTTGAAAAACAGAGCTGAATACTAAAATGCTCGTAGAAGTAAAATTAGAAACATGTAACGAAGAAACTATAATGTACCCGCAACAGTCCAATAATCGTCTACAATTTCCTGACAATTCAAAGTTTTCTGCTGTAACTCACGAATTTGGAATTGTAGCGAATCTTGTAATATCACTTCACACAGATCAATCTGACACTTCGTCGCTGGACGCAATCCAAACCCGGAAAGTGAGGAATTTTCGTCTCAGGTAATCCCTGGGCTGGTCGTCGTAGGAGCTTGCGATGCAGAGGTCTTCTCCGTATGCAGTTTTAAATCGTAATGAATATATCTGGTTGCGATCAACAACTTATTTCACCATGGTAATGTTGGTTGTCGAGAGAATCTTTTGTCACTGTTCTCGAACTTTCTTAACAGCGTTCTAAATTACTCTTGCCATGACGTGAGTTCTTAACATTAATTCCTTAGCTAGATGGCCGAAGAGAAGCCTCGAATACATAAAGGAAAAATTTTAAGGACAATTTATGGACATGAACAATAAGTATTTATCCCATTGGATCGCAATGGGGGGGGGGTGTAAAAGAGTGAAGATTAGGAATGAACTTTGTTCTATTGAAATTGTAAATGGTAGAATTATGATGCAATCTCCTTAGGTCACTTATCGTCATATCCTATAATATGTACTTCTTTTAATTAAAATGTATACACTTATAAACCGCAGCGCAAATCCTTACGATTTATGAGAAGTGATGAATGCAGCACCATTGTTCAAAATGTATATTTTCCTTTTTTCTAGAGTTACGATATAAATGTTAAATTATGTACAAAATGATACACGTGTAACACCATAGGGTTTTATGCTACCTCTGTGTTGAATTTCATGAATAATAGTTAGTGATTTAGACGCAGTTTCTTATCAAACGGAAATGCACACCATGTAATTAAGTATCCTAGGAAGAATTTTAAATATATTTTTATCCTTTATAAATTTACATGTATTACTAAATCTATTCTTCCATTTTGTTCTTGAGCTTTACAGAAAGATGATTGTAGATGCATTCGTTTCATTACTCAGTAGGAGATGGGAGTGGATCCACTCTGTTGCTACTTGGAGTTTTATAACTTTGTTTCGATAACACCGGTCAGGTCACATTTTATCTTATTTACAACCTGAACCGGCTGGCCTTGTTAGCTAATTTCCATTTCTACTTTCATTGCCAACTCTACGTCACAAGACGTGTTTTCCTGAACTTCTGCTTAGTCTCCCGACGCCACAATAAAATAAGAGAGAAAGAAAGAAATGAGGATTGAATAAGTGAGAAAGGAAGATTACTAGATGTTGCGGGAAGGAGAGAGTAGACGCAGTAAAGCTAAAGGTATTGGGAAGAAGAAATGCATTTTATCATCATCGAATTCACGGAGGAGGTGGGCATCACAACCACTATTTCAAGATTTTTTTTAATTCTCAGAAACATATGAGAAAGTAACATAATATACTGAAACTTCATTTGAAATATGTAATATTCGGGTTTAGGCCAAATAGGTATTTTTAACATAGAAGGGAAAAGTATATTTTCGATTGGGTGAAATTTTAAAAGCATTCGTTAGTGGAACAATTGAAAAAACAAAAAACAATCCAAACACAAAAGACCGTAAATATTATTCACAAAAATGAGTTATATGTGAATAACGTTGAAAGAACTAACGCAATGTATACTTGCAATTCGAGAAATAATCATTAACATATACAAAAATAATCATTTTGGCGTGAACATGAGTTATAGATTCTCTCGTAAAACTACATTTTGGTTTTTAATAATTCCCTAATTAATTTCCAAGTAATTCCAAAAGTAACAGTGTTATAAAGTACAGCACATGCGTTATTTCTGATAATACTAAAATAATTCGCCAAAATTATTAATATTATTTTGAAGCTATTAAAAGTATCAATTCTTCTGTTTGTTTTGTGAAGTTAAAGTACCATGATACACATAAAATTAAATTAACATGTTAGGTTTTATTCTTCACGATACTACCTTGATATAAACATTATTTTTACTTTCCAGTTACATGTTTTTTTAGTATATTCCTTAAAAAAAACACATTTATCTATATCCGGCGAACTAGAGTCACAGAATTATTTTCAAGTTTAGTGATATGGACATTGAACATTTTGTATATTAAAATTGCAAAATTATATAATTCTTCTTTTTTAATGTATTGTTAGGACCAGTATCAGTAGTGCAAATCCAAGTTTACAACTTCAAAAGACATGTGCGAATTTCGTAATTCAAAAAAATATTTTTTTTTAAATCAACGGTTTTGCTCTTTCTTTAGTTCCTTCCTCATAACGCCAAAATATGCAATCTACAGAAAAAATATATTTTTTAAGAAGAATAACAATTTAATATCAATTGCAACGATGTGCATTGTACAGGTTCCGAGACACAGTTCTTCAAACATTGGTAATTGTTTTCAAAACGGGGAAAAGTTATGTCCTAGTTGACTTCATATATCGGGGAAAATAATCTTCCCACCAAGGAAGTTATGTAAAAGAAATACTCGTATTTTACAAAAAATTTTAACTTTCATTTATGCGCAGAACGACTCCTGTAAACTTAATAGTTCTCTCATTATTCGCAAAAAATTAAGAAATTAAAGAATTGTTTTGTTTCGGAGAAATTGATATAAACTATTCCCACGTGAATGTGTGAGTATTTTAAAATAAAAGGAAGGCAAATGCACATGATTAAATTTGGATTGAGGAGTCAACTTGCCTAAGGAACCCGTTTGTGATAGTGTGTGTTTGTTTACATCTTAATGCCGATGACCTTGTTCATACCAAACTCGTTCTACGTGTTTTCTTCGTTTCTGTTTTTTTTCATAGTGATGCATCCGAGGAGTTATTAATATGAATGTAAAGTTTTTAATTTCCCATTTTCTTAATTATTATTTCTAGTGCACACGAATTCTGAACATCGGTTGACTTAAAATTTCCTTCACATGGAATTGGATCTTTTATAGCGGTTTATCACGAGCCCTAAAACCCTATAAAAAGTGGTTTATCCTAGATAACTTGGTTTGCTCTTTCAAATTTTAATGTTTATAAGTGCAACAGTAGCTCGATACATGTATATATTTGCATATATGTGTTTAAGTATTGGTAGAAGGATAGACCCCACTTTACCCGCAAGAATGAATTGGACATACAGGTAAGGTCATTTTTTCCTATTTCGTGATAGTACACCAACACAGTGCCATTCCCGGACTTAGTCAATGTACAGATTCCTTTACACTCTCGCCAGGAGGTCCGAGATAAGACTCGGCAAGCACGTAAGTGTTGTCCTCACCGACACACACTCGCCTCACCAAGCCTCCCCGCGGAGTTGGTAGTTCTGACATTTGTCAAAGGTTTCTGGGTTTTAATTCTACTACAATTAACGTCCTCTATATAATGTCACCCCCAAAATCTACTAAAACTGTGGCTGACGATATTTATCAAGGCTTAGGACAATTAAAGTTTGGACAATAAAAGAAGTCGATGTTGGTTGTTCTATTCCTCTGTGAGGAGAACAGTATCTTATTGTGTCTGCTTTTCCTATTAAAAGCTGCTGTTAGGAAGACTTCTAAGGAAACTGAAAATGGTTTAAAGATAAAAACAAAACAAAAAAGTTCTGCACTTAATACTTCCCAAAGACATCGGGATTCTTTCGCTACATGGAGAGGAATGGAAAGGGAGCTGATCAGAAAAAAGTCTTCATTTAGATATTCGGCTTTAAATTGCTAAAAAGTGGCGACAATTATGTTAAGCTATAAAATTCATTATTTGTCCTAAGATGTTGAATACTAAAAAAATGATACTGAAACAATGTTATCATGGTAATGTTCAACGGCCAACAGAAGATTTGGACACACAGACTCTTTCAATGTCGACGAATGTTCTTATTCCTCTCTCTAGTCCAGTTCAAGAAGTAGTCTACAGTATGAACATGAAATTATCAAAGCTTTAGAGGATGTGAAAAGGAGGATGGCAGTTGCCTATGCAGCAAAACTACACTGTGTCACGGTCTGCTCTTATTGGAAAAGTGAGTGGACAATTTCATATAATTCGAATAATGAGATAGCTTCCGAACTAAGAGAATAATATTGTAAGCTGTTTATAACACATTACTTATGTTGGGTTTCTGGTTGAGTGAAGCCAGGAGCTCGATAGCGTTGAACACCTCTTTAAAGAAATCGAGGGAACGATTTTTAAGGGCCATCGACCTGGAAGAACGTGGAATCAAACCTTTATGAGAAGGAACCCAAACATTTCTCTACGTACTCCTGAGAATTGGACAATATCAAGAGCAGGCGCAACGCAACAAGAAACGTGAAACGAGAGAGCTCTTGAACATCTTGTGAAAATAAATAAAGAAAAGATTCTTTGCGCTTGTTCAATGGAAATGAGGCAACCTTATTTTTTTGTCGAGAAGGAAACAAGATACTCTGATCAATATCTTCCATCTTTGATTATTACAGATCATCCTTCCTGTGGTATTGTTCGTGGACAGCCATATTTCACGTTTGATTGCGCACGCCAGTGAATTCTGCAATAGACGGATTTTTAGGTTATTTTTTGGTACAATTTTGCTACTGCCTCCCACTTCCTGTAACCAGAGGATGTTTCCGTTTGTCGATCATAGGTGAGATGGTAGTAGTAAAATGACCAATATTGGACAACTGAACTCAAGTCAAGCCCAACTAATTTTGTGGAAATTTTGCACCGTAATTGAAATGAACAGAGAATCTACCTTCCACTGCCGTAATCAATACTTTTAGAAAGTGTTGTTTAGTGCCTTGGGACCCAGATGCAAACAAGTAATATATTTGGTAGTAAGATATCCTCTAATTTAAACTTACAACAACCCATTTAAGTTGTAATAAACAGAATTATACCGTATTTTACGGACTATAAGACGCTACAGACTATAAGACGCACCTTAATTTTTAAGCAATTAAAAAAAAAACATTTTTATCATTTTTAATATTAGATTGCAAAGTCAGACTAAAAAAAATTCTTAGTTTATAAAACCGAACTGACCGAGAACACAAATCATTTCAATTCAAGTTCACTGGCACCGTAGACTGCAATGACGCATCATAGGCTAAACAATGTTCTGGGTGTGTGATGGCGGGGCGGGAGGGAGACAGTGTTAGCAAGCATGTGAATCCCCGCAATTCATGTTCGTCGCATCGGTGCACTGCTGCTGCCTGTTGAATCCAATGTTGCCAGATAGAGATACGTTTCCCGCGGCATCGAATATATGGTCATTTTTAAGACCGGCGGGAATTTTAAATCAAACACTGGACATTTTTATGTTAATTTCCAGTATAAGACGCACCTGAATTTTGGAGACAATTTTTTGAAGAAAAAAGTGCATCTTGTGGTCCCTAAAATACGGTAACAATGTATATGAGTCTGCACATATAGTCAAAATTGAGGAAACTGGCCCAAATGGCCATTTGGAAGTTTTTAAAATAGTTATAATATCTGACGATGACTTCGTCCTCAGTAAAGAGGAATTGTGATGTGAATACAATTGAAATATATTGTCTTTTAATAGTGGGTCGTATTGTTGTTTAAAAATTATAAATAATTTATAACGTTTTGTCTCCATATTTGAGTTTCAAACATACATTTCTACTATTGGCGCATCTCGTTAGCGACGGTGTCGATTACTGATGCAGAAAATAAGTTTTGCAATAATGAATTACTTGTAGCGTCTCGATTTATGTTTTAAGAATAACCAGAGTAACATGAAAAGCATCGAACTGAATAAAACAATTAATTAATTTTATATTTACACTATAGTTAATACAGAATAATGGTATCAGTTTATAAACCTCTGTGATAATTTTTTTAATCTTATTGATTATTTATTTATTTTTTAACTTTTGCACTTTTACAAACAAACACAAAAGGGCGATTAAAAGATATTTTACTGTCTCCGTTTTACATGCTAAAGAGTCAGAAAATTTTGATCTCAGAAATATTCTAAATATTATTTGTTTCTGAGACGGTTTGGTTTCCATTTCCTAATATATTGTCAGGAATATAAATTATGCGTTCGGAGTTATTTAGATATGGTAATATGTAAAATATTTTTTTAAGAAACCTTAGATGTGAGGTTATCCTGGGAAGTCTCCGTGAATAAACGTAATACATTCATGTCATATACCTTCTGGATTGATTGAAACAGTTTTCCACCTCTTATTACAATTACTCACAATTTATCACTAAGAGAAACTTAATTCGTACTAATATACAACTATTTTATTAAATATGTTATACAAGATTGAATAATTAAATATATAATTTGTTGTCAAAAAAGCTGTTGAAATCTGTTTGATCACGTGAAGGACAATAGGGGTCTAAACGAATTTATTGTTATTATAAGTTCTCAAAACTGTTGACTATGCAATAAAATATAATTTTTATCTTCGTTATATTTTTTCCTGGATAATGGAAAAGAGTATAGCAACATTGGTTAATTTTCTTATTATTATTAGCGAAATCACACAAAATTATACACATTCAATATCGATTCAAAGTAAGGGATGTTCCATCTGAAGGCAGTGTCTTGTCAGTCAGTTACTATAATTCGGAAAACACCACCTATATGAAGGGTTCCCAAATTATTCAAAAGTGAGTATTTGAGAGTAATTTTATCGAGTAAGGTTGGTTAATTGGTTCTGGTGTATTCGCACTCAGGCAGTGGTAAAGGCAGTGATCGTAAGTTCCTTCCCTATGAATTATTCCAAGCGTTTATCTAATTTGATCTATTAATCATGTTTGGACCAAATCTTTCAACTGAATTTTGAAATTTGGCACATATACATAAACCTGTAGACAATGCAATATTATGATGTCTACCTCAAAACAATAGTTTTTAAAGAGTTTTTATTACGATTTTATTCCGAGATAACTCGCGACGAATTATTTCCGGGAGCATTCCCTGAAATACAATCCGTCTCTTGATACATGTGAGCATAACGAATTGCATAACAGACGCCTATTCTTTACGACTTTTTATCTTATCATTTCGAACAGAGGAAGAATTTATCTTATGATTAGATCGCTTTTCAAAATGATGTTTATGCTATCGGAAGGTGTATCACACGCACAATTTTATGTTGTTTATTTATATTAAATAAAATTTTGTGTTTAAAAAGGTTTCTAGTATATATGTGAACAAGCAAGATTAATTATTACGACAAATAAAGAAACAAATTCTAAAGCTGAAAAGTATAAAATGATAGATAAAAAAATTCTATTTAAGAACAATCTTTCATTTACGTAATGTACTTAAAAGAATAAAATAAGTTTAGATTTGAATTAAGGTAATGCAATGGCAAATGCTAATACCCCCATACATATTAAACGTTGGCAGATCCTAATATAAATTAACGTACTATCTTTATCGTTGAAAATTATTTAATATTTTTGTGAATTATTTGTTTTCAAAAAGCTTGTCACGCGAAATGTTCATAAACGTGAACACCAATGAAATTCATAGGACAGTGACAATTGGTGGGTAAATAAGCATTTGCCGAACCATGTATTTTCCATATTGTGCGTTAATTTTTATTAGGATCTACTAACGTGGAATGTGTATGGACGTATTAGCATTTGACATTGCGTTACCTTTATGCAAACCTTAACATATTATATTACTTTTAGTACGTTGCGTAAATAAAAGCTTGTTTTTGAAAACGTTCTTTTTTCTATTATTTTATACCCTTTCTTCAGTTAAATATCGGTGGCGTGCATTCCACCATCTCAACATTTATCCTCTCCAACATCCTTCCCTCCAAGATGGGGTTAGGCGTAACAGTAGATCTCATGACTTTGTACCAAACTTTTTTGCATAAAAAATAAGTCAAGAAATAAAAATAAGCAATACTTCCTTTCGTTTCTAAATCCATAAAATCACTTCATTCAGTTACTAATATATTTCATCGAATGAAGGTTTACGTACTGTCTGCATTGTAGGTGTATGTTGAAGGATCCTCTCGTAGGATAGAACCATTATCTATTCACCAAAGTTATTTTTTCTTTATAATCTGCTATAAGGAGAGATGTGAGAAGGAAAACTTGCACTGAATCCGGAGTTATGATAAACTATTTCATCATTTGCCCTTAAAGGAGGTTAAAATCGTGGAGATGTGCAAATTTTCAAGCTCGTGTGTGTCATCGCAGTTGATTCGAGAAACACTAAGACGTTGACTTCGGCCATCATAAAAGAACTACATGATAGTCGATATCACTGCCATCATGAGGTTGCGAGATATTTCACAGCCAACACAATTGCTTTCTACAAAAAAAAATATTATTTTCAATATTCTGTATGCTCTATGCTAGTTGTTTCTACGCGTGTTGTTACAAACTGTGTTGGCAAGGTAATCGTCACCCTAGTCGTTGTCCTTGTTCGATTAGCGCCCAACCAGTTCTCCCGAAGAGTCACCGAGAGTTCTGCGTTCCTCAACCTCCGTTAAGTCTCAACCAAACCCCACTTTCATAAGAGAATCCTCATCAAGAATAAGCATCAAGATTTTTACTTATCTTTAACATTCTGGGAAGATTTCCATATTTTACAGCTACTGGAGAAATGGCCATTGGGTATTGGTATCTTCATAATTAATTTTAAAATAATTGAAAATTTTGAAAATTATTTAATAAAATCAGTATTATGGGAGAGTGAATAAATGATGTCCAATTAACCCTAGAATACAACATAAGTTTGGTGTAAAAAGTATTTTTAACAATAGAGGTTTCTAATAATCGTAATGGATGCCTTCCTAAACTTAGAGAAAACCGTAAACAACGAATAAGAACTGCTTTTCCGGATGTTACAAGATATGTATAACGATGGGAGAATGTAACAGAATCTAGACTATGGTGAATTAGGTATTATAACACGCGGGGATCACCAGCAAGGATGTAACAGACAGGGAGTGATACAAGGATGTTATCTGTAACAAGTCCTGTTAAGTCCATGGATCAATTGACGAGGTGAGGGAATGACTGAGATATAGAAGAGAAAAAAAGGGTGCGAGGAATAAATTTTGATGTGATGGTCAGGTTTAATGACGTCATCAGAATACCGGCGGACAGAGAAGAAGAGTTACTGGAAATCGTGAAAAGAAATAGAGATAGACGTTAGCACCCGTTACATCCATAAAAATATAAAAAATACATGTTTGTTTATTCAAAGACTCAAATTTCTGAAAGTTCTTCACCGATTTTTTTGAAATTTTGACACGACGCTGCATTTGAATACGATTGTATGTTTATATACCAATTATATCGATTTCATACTTGTGGTAGGTATTTTTTTTAACAGCGCTATCTGTTTTTCTTATTTTTCAGCGGAATTAAGCTATACCGATTGATCTGCGTTTGAATTGATATATTTCGTATTTTTATTATGCGTTTGAATTGATATCTTTGTTTTTAGTTCGTGCTTCTTTCCTTTTCCAATGTTTTGCAATTTTATGTTCTGTTATAACTTTATTTCTTCTTTTTTCAGTGCAATCGATTTGCTTTAGTTCATCAAAATAAAGCCTCGCAGAAAATCAAACTTAGGTCGTCGTACTCTCAGAGCGGAAGTAGTGCGACGAGTAATTGCAAATCAAACTGAGGAAGAACGGGCATCAGCGAATGAGCAAAACAGACAGAATGGCTCAAATATGTGAAGAGGAATCAGCAGACTTCAGGAAGCTCGGTTGCGAACACGGCGGTCGCGTTCTGCAGTTTCTGACCTGCTTCGCTCTCAACAGAATGAATGCGACAAGCTGAGAGTGGCTGAAAGACGTCAACGAGAAGCAGCAGATCTGCGTCAAACACGACTCCGTGCTCAGCAATCACGCGATTACAATCGCCTTGCATTCCTGTTCAACCAATCTGTTGATTATAGATTCATCCGGCATGTTCTCTTCGGTACTATAACTGAAGTGTGTCCTTATTGCAAGGTTCTGAAATTTAATAGAAAAAAGGAAAGTAATGTATTGCTCTGCCGAAAAAATTAAACTGACAACTTCGAGAACCGCCAGAGCTATTAAAAACTTTGCTTGCCGGATATACAACCGAATCAAAGCATATCCTATCTAACATCAGGAAATGCAACTCGCGCTTCCAAATGACGTCGTTCGGTGCAGAAATCGCAACAGATCAATTCATGCCAATATTTAGTGCGTTTGTTCAAAACAGCAATTGACATGATGCCACCTGATACACACAAGATTGTTATTCATGCTGACATAACGTCTCCTGGAGAACATGTACGAAGATTCAATACTCCAACAAATGTCGAAGTGGCAATTGTTATAGTCGGAGATCAATTCCAGCCTAGAGGTATCGTTCTTCATCGGAGAAACGATAATTTGACAAAAATTGCAGAAACTCATCGATGCTATGATGCCCTGCAATATGTAATCATTTTTTGGGATGGTGCCGATGGATATCACTTCAACGTCAAGATGATAAATCCAGTTAGTGGCGAAGAAACAAATAAGAAATGCAGCGCAACAAACTATTATTCATACCGATTCATAATTCATATTCATAATTCGGGAGAATGAAGACAATCACATTTTGAAATACCGTCAATTGTTTCACCAATACATCGTAGATATGTATTCAAAAAACAGAACGTTTGATATTCATCCGTTTGAATCAGTCCATTGTTTCAGTCCATTGGACTGAAATGAAATAAGAATTGACTTCATGCTCTTTAATTTCTTATGTACCGCACTCTTTAATTCTGAGCACCGCCAACGTAAAGCAATCTGACTGGTACATCACTTTTCTTTTTTCAAAAGACAAACATAATGTTTGCAAAGACAAACATTTAAAAATACCTCTAAAGAGGCGAGGACTTCTTTCAGCTCGTTTGGTAGCTTTCCTTTTTTGTCTCTTAATTTCTCAGACATTTACAGAAGCGAGTAATTTAAGTCAGCACGAAATCCATTAATAATCAATGTGGACATATATCCAGATTTCCATTAGGACCAGAAAATTAACCTAAAATGTGAATCACGAGACCAGAAAATACCTCTAAAAGGTCAGAACATCTAAAACAATAAATTCGTAGATATTTGGTTGAGTTGTCTTCCTGAGTATCCAAAAGAAACAGTAGAATTCCGAAAAACTAATTTTGATCAATCTTTTTCTGTGAATATGGTACTATACTTGGATCAAATCGTAGTATGAAGCAAGGCTAACCTTCGAAAGTGATATGAGATGTACATTATTATAAATAACTCAAAATATTTAATTAACAAAGATATATTAATTTATTTGTTTCATGTCTTATGATGAGATTCAAGCCGAGACGCTTGCTCTTCCTCCTTACCGTGACTTGGGTGAGGGGATGGGGCAGGAGGTGTCGTGTATTGCCGAGAAACGTATGGTACCCAACCACACATTTGTCTGGAATAGGCGAGGGAAACTCCGGTTGAAACCTTTCCTAAATTGACCAACTAGGGTTTAAACGTACGCTCTACCGCTCAGCTGTTTCATGAAAGCGAAAACGCTCCCTCTAGACTTCCGCTAAAAAAGAAAAAAATCATGAGGAATACAAAAAGCCTCTCAATTATGGCACTAAAATAATTAGGTAGCTACATCACATTACATGAAGGTGAACAATTTAATAAGAGCATAATATTAATGAAAGGAATTTGTTTCATTGATAATGTCGACCATATGAAAATGGCGACGAACCTGTAATCAAACTTGGGACTCCATCTTGGATATCAGATGAGTTAACTACTACACCTACCGTTCGCCTACCACAACTGTACACCATTTTCACCCAGACGTTATATACAGAAGACCAGAGACCCTTCTCCAAACAGTTGATAATTGAAGACAGGTGGCACAGAATGCTGTGTACTCTTAAGCACCGGTTTCAGATAGTACCAAAGTGTTCAGGTCGGTTATGCGTATATGCTTCTATTATACATATATTTCCTCCGTGTAGGTACACATGGTAAACATATGTGAAACCTTGGCGAACGGAAAATGGTGACATGCCGGGAATCGTACCCGGATCACACGGGTGTTAACCTTACACTTGATGATGAAAGTAAACGTAATAAAAATACTAGGAACAAAAGAAAAAGAAAACGTTAATAACACAAAAAAAAATTCACCAAAAACCTACAGCAAAATGCAGAGTCGACAGAAACTCCAGGAGTTGATAATGCTACCGGAGAGGTAATTTATGAATTTGAGTTCATTTATGTTACGGAATTTTTTAAGCAAATATGATAGAAACTATTCTAACACATTANTGTGTGTTATATATATATATATATATATATATATATATATATATATATATATATATATATATATATATAATTAAATTTATTTGTGCTGCAGCGTGACCACGTGTAGGACAATAAACTAATTTACTCTCCGGAAGCAAGCAAGGGACCATCTCATCAATTCCGATCAAGGGTTCTAAGGCAGAGGTAAATTCAAAAATTTAAGCAAAAATTCCTAGATAAGATAAAAATGGTTTGGTATTATGGTGCGTAATTTTTTAGTATTTTTATTCCTTTTCTCAGTATGTTCGTTGGTTAAAAATCAACGCAGAAATCAAACGTGCTCATATTACCTGATTCGCACGGTCGTCCTCCGTTTTGCGTGGATTGCTTCCTAGCCAGTTCTCAGTCTCCGGTTTCTTTAAGCCAAACGCTCGTTTGGCTGAAGTTATTCGAGAACTGGACACTTACACTAAAAAACTCACATAGCGGGACACAGTAATCATCATAGGTGGGCAGAACGATATTAACTTGGATGGTCATTTCAACGCGTTAGAACATCTACAAAAACTAAAAATGGCATCTGAGCACCCAAACATACTACTCACTAGCCTGCCTCCACGCTTCAATGTTCCACAAATATACCACGAAAATAACCTGGCAAATATCTCCCTAAAACATCACCTGGTAGACACAAAAATCACATTTTTTGATTTGCAACCACACTTTGACTGCCAAGGACTTTATCCAGCACGGTTTACATCTGAGACCGTCTGGGGGACATCACTTCGGTCCTCTCCTAGCTTCACATCTGGCCTCACATCATCCACCTGTCCCTTTACCCACTCCTACACCTCCTCCTCAACCTCCCTCTGCTCCTACCTCATCACCATCTCCTCCTCCTATCTACACACCCATTTCTTCTCCTGACCCCGTTCTTTCATCTACTGCTTCCTCATCTCCCATGTCCTCATCTATTCCTCCAACCACATCTCCCGCCCCCATACGCAGTTACAACTTGCGCTCAGCAGTACGATGTGGTACTCGAAGGTCACAATCGCATTCGGGTGCAGTGTGCGGGCTTAATCCGGAACTGGTACCTGTACCAAATTCAAATTACTCTCCACAATCTAATGTCGATTCAATTTCTCGTGAATCACAAACTCTTCGCGAAAATAAAATAAATATATTTCATCATAATGTCCAATCCCTTTCAAACAAATTGACAGACATTGAAATTCTTGTACACGAAAATCCATTCGATTTGCTATGCCTCACAGAACATTGGCTTTCAACTACAACAACAACGATACTGCTATTTCTAATTATTATTTAGCAAGTTCTTACTGTCGGCTAAATTTTGAAGGAAAAAATCTCCACAGAGGTACGTTTATATAAGTTCGCAATGATATTTTATCTTCTCCAATACCAGGCTACGAGAACTTCTGCGCAGATAGTGTGTTCGAATGATCTGCAGTTAATCTGACCGACACCGGTATTGTTGTTTTCTGTATTTATAGACCTCCTCAATCAGATCTTGACATATTTTTTCGGAACTTCGAAATTGTTTTAAAACATATCACATATACATCTACTAAATCTGTCGTTATATCTGGTGATTTCAACATCGATTTCCTGAGTGCATTCAACTCTGCACATTCACCAATTAATCGATTCAAGAATCTTATCGACACCTTCTACCTTATTACTACGATAAAAGACCCTACTTATCTCTCCAGTTCATCTCAAACATTGCTATGTCACATTATCGTCAACAACGGAATCTCGTATTTCTCAGAAGTGTTTATCGCCGGATACGGCGATCACCTTGCTCAAATATTGACTATTAAAATCCTTTACAAGTTTTCAAGAGTTAAATGACACAAATCAATCCATATTTGTAAATTATTTGCGTGAAGAAACATGGAAAGATGTTTACAATTGCCAAAACACCGACGACAAATTCAATGTATTTATCTCAATATTCCTAAAACATTACAACTCTAGCTTTCCCATAAAACGCAAGTTAATTAACACAAAGAAATACAATAGATGGATCACCCAAGGGATAAGGATTTCTTCAAAAAACAAACGCCGTTTATATAATCTTTCAAAACGCTATAACCAACCACCCGAATTCCATAATTATTTTCGTAAATATAAGACTATTCTTCGAAAAGTAGTCTATGCAGCTAAAGTAATGGAAAACGACAGGCATATACTAAAATCGAACAACCGGATGAAAGCCATGTGGAATATTGTTAACAATTACACGTCAACTTCTGAAAATCGCGAAGAAAATGTTTCTTTACTAAACGATGGCAAAATCGTATCAAATCCTCAGGACATCGCAAGTTTGTTTAATTCTTACTTCTCAGAAGTTGGTAAAATAACGAACTCAATATATCCAAATCAATATCCTCCAACTATATCCAACCACGTACCCAATTCTATGTTCACTTCCGTAACTAACGCCAGTGAAGTCATGAGAATCATCAGCTCTTTAAAAAACAAATTTTTAACAGGCATAGATGATATACCCGAGTTGCTTGTCAAATTTCCGTCCCACGCTTTCTTAAATGCACTCATAAATATTTTTAATAGTTTTTTATCGGAAGGGGTGTTTCCTAAAATATTTAAGAGAACTAAAGTGAAACCTTTATACAAGGAAGGAAACTAACTTAATATTGGAAATTACCGACCAATATCTCTACTACCCACTTTCTCAAAAATCCTAGAAAAATTGGTCTATAAGCGTCTTCTAGATTTTGTATCAAAAGTAACATTCTCTCTGACGATATACACGGTTTTAGGAAATCTTTTTCCACTACGAGCGACATATTTTCTTTCTTAAACGATGTTACCACATCTCTTGACCGTTGAGAAAATCCTCAGGGTGTTTTTCTTGACTTATCCAAAGCATTCGATGTCATCGATCACGGAATTCTCCTTTCCAAATTGCATTCTTTAGGCATTCGTGGATTTCCACATTAATGGCTAACTTCTTATTTAAAAGATAGATATCAACAGGTCGAAATATCCTATACTAAAAATAAAATACTTCAGCATTGTCTTTGAGAAACAAAGCCACTTACTTGCGGAGGACCCCAAGGATTAATTCTCGGCCCTATACTCTTTTTATTGTATGTGAACAACATGTCATCATCCACATGAGATTGCAAAATGGTTCTTTTTGCTGATGACACTAATTTGCTATGTAAACACGCCAATGCTCAAAAAGTTTTGTCTAACCTTTCGACTTGGTTCCATGCAAATCGTCTCATTGTAAACACTGACAAAACACTGTCTATGTCATTTCACAATAGTATCACAAAATCTTTACCCCAGGTTTCACTTTCGTAAAACGGAACACAATTAGAAGCTGTTACGAATACAAAATTCTTAGCTCTCCATTTTCAAGACAACCTCAAATGGAATTGTCACGTTGACAATCTTAATTCCCAATTAAGCAAATAGTCTTACGCATTCCGAATCTTAGTTAACGTTGTTAGTCCACGTATTTCCCGTTGCGTATATTTTGCAAACCTTTACTCCCATTTACTTTACGTCTTTACCTTCTCTGGGAAATCCCGGTCAGAGTATTCAAACTTTCAAAACTCAGAAGAGAATAGTTCGGATAATTTGTAAATCTTACCCCCGAAACTCTTGTAAACTTTTATTTAATTTATATCTTAACACTTCCCAGTATTTATATTTATGAAACGGCCGTGTTTGTTAAGACAGAAATACTGAAGTGCCACCCTTGCTTCATACGAAACAGTCTCGTTCACGAACACAATACTCGCAATAGTAATAATATTCATCGCCCTAGAGTGTCAACCAAATCATTCGGGAATCGTTCTATATAATTCCCTGCCCAAGAATATAAAAGACCTTATGAAATTGAATATCTTCAAATCCGCGGTTAATAACTACCTCCTGCACCAGTGCTTCTACACTGCAAAAGAATTTATTGATTTTAATAAAAGTTAAATCCATCTTGTACTTTATCACGCCTTTGCTGTAGTACTTTTTAAACAACTTATAACAATTTCTAAAACTATTTTCTTGCATGATTATTGTGTCTTATGATTCATATTAATTTAGTTTTATGTGTACTCAACTTTGGCGTGGTTGTGTACATTAATTCTGTAGCCCCATCCTGGCCCGGATTTTGCTCCTGTTTTCCTTCGGGTAGAGGCGGATTTCTTATACAGGCTCTTTAGGCTTTGTCTAGGGGCATGTTTATTGTAATAATAAATCGTGAATTTAGTGTTATTTCATTTCTTAAACACTATACTCAGAATAATCTATAGTTCGATAATATTCGTACATGTAAAATAATTTTTTTGTGTTAAATTACAAACATATTGACATTTTGTCAGTATTATAACTCGCAGCTAACTTTTTATCTTATCTAGGAACTTTTGCTGAAATTTTTGAATCCGCCTCTGCCTTAGGGCCCTTGTTCGGAATTGATGAGATGGTCCCTTGCTTGCTTCCGGGGAGTAAATTAGTTTATTGTCGTCCACGTGGTCATACGCAGTTTGTACTGTTTTTTGACAATAAATTTTTAAATTTATCACTCCGGTTTTTGTACAGTTCGTTATTATTTTTGAGTCAAAAAAACTTTTTTAAATCGAATTTTGTATATTTACTATTTAAGGGCTGAATTTCAAAAGAATTGGTTTGTTGTTCTTACTGACTAATACATTTAACAACACAGTGTGAAACCCTATTCAAAACGTGAAGTTTTGGCAAAATGTTGCTTTTATATTTTCGAGACTCATTTGAAAGGATTATTGAAATTTTAAGGATTATTGATTTTAAAGGAGGCAATTAGAATGAAATGTGTTTTTTCGACTTTTTGCAATATATAACGATTGAATTTATCAATGCCATATTGAAATGTGAATATCCAATTTCTGCTAGGTGTCTTTGAATACGGCCCTTTACCATCTTCACTAAATCAGGTGATAAAAATCAATGGTCAAAGCTATTATTTCTCAATTGAAAATTTGACCATAAGTCATTACATCGGAACAGTAATTCAATTATGCGTTTGAGCAAGAGAAAATGATCGAAATGGTTCAAGTAAAGACGAATAATAATAATAATAATAATAATAATAGTAATAATAATTCCTTTTTATTACTCGGCGAGGCTCGGGTCATCCGCCCCGCCCTTCCTGAAGGCTGAATATTCACGATAATTTCAGTATTTTGTATTACCACAGGAACCAGTCAATCTTTTTTATCATTTAATTTAACTTAATCAGAAAGAAGTGAATAACACTTAAAATTAAAAACAACAAGCTTGTTTACTTTCGAGCATTAAGAAAGGGATTGGTCATTTAAGCAATTCCTTCAAAAAAAGAGGACGCATTCGTATTAAGGTAAAGGTAACTATTCTTGAGCAATGATATAAAATAGCAGAAAAAATAAAGGGACTTATGAATTGACTTCTATTTAAACTCGAAAATTTTATGGTATTTCAA
Source organism: Laupala kohalensis (assembly GCA_002313205.1). Lineage (NCBI taxonomy): Eukaryota > Metazoa > Arthropoda > Insecta > Orthoptera > Trigonidiidae > Laupala > Laupala kohalensis. The sequence continues at coordinate 804,794 of NNCF01126580.1, read as the reverse complement.
AAACCTCAAAAACAATCTTTCCACATCTTCGCCGCTGACCTGCGAGGTCATTTGAGAGCATTCTTTGCCACGTGGTATTCGCGGCGCACGTCATGAACTACATCGTAGCAGGACGACGAGAGCTTTGGGAAGTGAGAAGGACGAAAGATGTTCACCTTCACGAGGCCACCAGGGACGCGTCTTCGCGATGACCAATGAGCGAGGCGGACGTTGTCACCGCCCAGCCACTCCCTCGATACCGTACGTCGCCAGCCCCTTGGATACACCTTCCCACGTCGCTTGCTAGGAGGCGCGATATATAAAGGCGAGCACGCACGATCTCACGAGTTAAATCGACATCTTTTGCGTATTTGCGAAGTACTGCCGTCACAACTTATCCGAGATAAATTCGTTGTAGTTCGTGATCACCCATCATGGTGAGTTTTCAAATAATAGCATGTTTAATTAATTTACTTCATGTATTTTGGCGAGGTTCAGGTCATGAAGCCTCCACCTAACCGTGACTAGGGTGAGGGAATTGGGAGAAGATATGGTGGGTGGTTGAGGAAATAATGGTACCAAACGGAAATTGGACTGGAGTAGGTGAGGGAAACTCCAGCTGATAATCTGCCCTAGTTTGGCCGAGGAAGTGTTGAACCCAACTCTATCGCTCAGCGATATAATATTACAACAGTATAATATATCAATAAGCAGGTGAGGAGGACGAATTTTTAAAGTGTATACTCCAATACGAAATTAATTCCTTTCAGCTGTATCAAACTATAGCTTAGTTTTAAGTACAGAATGTTTCTGCAATTGAATCAATAGCCTGAAACAGCGTGAAATTTGTATTTTCAAAAACAAATCACGATACTTCATCTTATTGAGAGCCCAATGTTTTCTTTTATTAATAATAATAATAATAATAATATCACATCAGCAAAAAGAACCATTTTGCAATCTCATGTGGATGATGACATGTCGTTCACATACAATAAAAAGAGTATAGGGCCGAGAATCGATCCTTGGGGTCCTCCGCAAGTAAGTGGCTTTGTTTCTCAAAGACAATGCTGAAGTATTTTATTTTTAGTATAGGATATTTCGACCTGTTGATATCTATCTTTTAAATAAGAAGTTAGCCATTAATGTGGAAATCCACGAATGCCTAAAGAATGCAATTTGGAAAGGAGAATTCCGTGATCGATGACATCGAATGCTTTGGATAAGTCAAGAAAAACACCCTGAGGATTTTCTC
>NNCF01126580.1:756807-803095 GCA_002313205.1 Laupala kohalensis | reverse complement strand
GAGCTGATGATTCTCATGACTTCACTGGCGTTAGTTACGGAAGTGAACATAGAATTGGGTACGTGGTTGGATATAGTTGGAGGATATTGATTTGGATATATTGAGTTCGTTATTTTACCAACTTCTGAGAAGTAAGAATTAAACAAACTTGCGATGTCCTGAGGATTTGATACGATTTTGCCATCGTTTAGTAAAGAAATAGTTTCTTCGCGATTTTCAGAAGTTGGCGTGTATTTGTTAACAATATTCCACATGGCTGTCATCCGGTTGTTCGATTTTAGTATATGCCTTTCGTTTTCCATTACTTTAGCGGCATAGATTACTTTTCGAAGAATAGTCTTATATTTACGAAAATAATTATGGAATTGGGGTGGTTGGTTATAGCGTTTTGAAAGATAATAAAAAGATAGATAATATATTATTTTTTAAATATTTATGTGCTTGTTGTTTTTTACGTATTCAGTTGATAGTGTTGAGGAAGTTGAGTCAAGTGAAGTCATGTTGAGATATGCATGTTATTCCGTTAATTGATACGTGTATTGACACGTGTAGGAACATATTTCAGATCATTATAAATAAATGTTGTAGATTTCTTTCAAATAATCAATTTTAAATTAGTTCTAGATAATGTGCTTTTTTATAAAAAAAATTGAAACCAAACTAAACACGTTGTTTAAATAATTATGCATATAACTCTATACACGTGTCACTACATTAGTTTTCACTGCATTACAAATTACTAAATTGCTCGAGAAGTTTAATAGTGAGTGAATTTAAATTAAAATATATTAACTACTTTTCACCTGCTTTATAAATTCGTATTGTTATTACATGATTCAGTAATATATTGGAAGTCGTCTTCTTTTTTTTATAATTGAGATGTGGGTATTTTTTGGTGATAAAAGATTGAGTTTTAACACCTTAAAATGTATATGTTTACGAATTGGTTTCGGACAGTAATTGAAAGATGTGAATGAAAACCACTTCACATTTTCAAAACTTATAAAGCATCCACCTACAAGGGAATCAGCTTCTCGCAAACAATAAAAAGGAATAGTTTTCTTAAATACGGCTCACTTTGTAGTCGCTTAACATACCGAATGGGGACATGTCTCATGGTACAATGAGTATGAACTCAATGCTCAGTGATGCGAACTGAATTTTGTTTCGTTTTGTTCTAAATCATTTTGATATATAAATATTTACGTTCTATTATTTATAATTGAAAGAGCAGGAGTGGAATAGAAATGAAGGATGAAATGAAAATAAAATTCATTATATTTGTAAGTATGTATGTATGTATTCTCGAATAGCCCAAAACCATGGTAACGAGTGTTAGTAAGGCTAAGTTTTGTGTGAGCTTATTTACTAGTCACATGGTGAATTTTTGGAGGAACAGCGTCTAGATAGAATCCAAATAGCTGTATCGGAGCATTTCAACTGCGGTTGTTAACCGCAGAGGGTGAACTTTTCAAACGCCACAACTATATGAACGCAGACATAGAAATGAAAAGCTAGAAATTTTACTTGCCCCTTCCGGGAATTGAACCTGGGATGATTTGGTGACAAGCAAACACGCTGACACCGTAGCCACGGAGGGTCTCTTATTAGTCTTATTATTACATTTACAATTTCTTTTACAAATTGTTCTCTTAATGTACATACAACCGTTAGTATGAAAATAATATTTCAATGAAGATATTTCATGGAAGTACATTTTTCCCTTATTTCTAAAATTGTCATTGTATGGGTTTCTTTCCTCCTCTTAACATTACTTCCGTGAAATAGCCTCCCTTTACTACGTGTTTCTAAAAACCAAGCGCACGTTCCCTCCAGGAGGAGGTCTAGTGCTTTTATTAGGTGTAGTAGTTGCATCTCGCAGTGTGCAGACCTTTCCGACGAATTCTGCGAAGATTTCAAATCGCTCCTTGCTCTCATTACCTCTGGAGAACTCTCTAACCTTCTTTCTCTTTCGTGTTGCAGCGGTGCAAAGAGTTTTTTGTACGTTCGATTGTTTTTTACCAATTGGAAGAAAAATGGAAGTCTCTATTTAATTCTGTTTAAAAATAAATGTTCCTAACATTGCAAGCACTTCTTTACATAAATAATTATTTAAAAATGAACAGTGTTCATCAAGCACGTTATTATTAATTGCTAAAGAATTGAGAATGAACTAAGTTATAACAAATTAAATTTATTTCATTACTATTCAGAGTAAAAATGATATTCACATAGTCCGGAGTTTAAGCTCCAAAACCTTCACTCAATTCCAATTGAGTAATTTTTCTGGTTTCCCATGAGAACTTAGTTTGAATTACCTTAGTCTAGATTAAATCCAAAGGGAATAATATATTATTCCTTTCTCGTGTCACAACGCATTCTTGTCTTGTATTGGAAAATAAATTATTAGAAATAATTTATTTTCAATTTATTAACAACTTTGGCACGGTTGTGTACATTAATTCTGTAGCCCCATCTTGGCCCGGGTTTTTCTCCGTTTTTCCTTCGGGTAGAGGCGGATTTCTTATACAGGTTCTCTAGGCTTTGTCTAGGGGCGTGTTTATTGTAACAATAAATCGTGAATTTAGTGTTTTTTCAACTCTTATGATTTTTAAACACTATACTCAGAATAATCTATAGTTCGATAATAACTTGTACATGTAAATTTACAAACATATTTGCGTTAAATTACAAACATATTGACATTATATATGTATTATAACTCGCAGCTAACTTTTTATCTTATCTAGGAACTTTTGCTGAAATTTTTGAATCCGCCTCTGCCTTAGGGCCCTTGATCGGAATTGATGGGATGGTCCCTTGCTTGCTTCCGGAGAGTAAATTAGTTTATTGTCCTCCACGTGGTCATACGCAGTCTGTACTGTTTTTTGACAATAAATTTATTATTATTAAATTTATTATTAGAAATAAGTTTGCTTCATTGAGACTATGACTGGTAGTGAGGTTATTCCCTTGAAGTACTATCTCATCTTATCACGTATAAAACTAATGGGATATTATTTTATCCATGGTACGATGCTTAATTATTGGTAAGGAGGATAATGAGGTTATTGCTGCAATAAATTTAACCAGATAAAAATAGGATAAACTAGGGAATAATAGAATTTTCACAACGTTCTTACTATTGTAATGTACTATGATATTTTATTGACTGGTCGTAATAAGCAGCTTTCTTTTAGATTAAAGATCCGTTATATCATTTCTTTGTTTTTTTAAGTATTACGATATTACACGTGCCTCGGTATTCTGCGATGACTTGTTAACAAAACTATAATACTCTACTACAGATGCCATAAAAAACTTGCCTCGTTTCGTTAACGTATGGGGAGTAAATTTTCAAGATATTCATCACTATTAGCCTGTTGACAGTGCAAAATTATTTTATGTTTAACATAATTTTTAACTTGTTACCGCATATCTCTATCCTGCAATGGGATGAATAAGTGTCAGCAGGTTCTTCCATATCAAACATTTCAGTAATATTAGAACTATTAATTCGTTTCAGTGATATTAATGTATTTTTATCGAAAAAAGATAACGAAGATCATACGGCTGTGTTATTCCGAACACCTCACGCATGCATTAATGGAAAGAAAAAACTAAGAAATATGTAGGAACTTGAAATTTTTACGAGTTGCTTTCGATTTTAGAGGCTCGCTAAAAACACGATTTTGTGAATTAGAGGTAAATATTTAGAGACTTTGAAATTCGAGTTTGGAGGTGAATGGTGAAACGTGATTTTTCTTATTTTATAATATTTCACAATACTTTACGCTATTTTATGTATATTTTACGAACTAATTGAGATATCATAAGCGATCTGTATCTAAATGTTGTTTATTCAACTATCTATATACGGGTTCCTTTTGGAGTTTTTCGACATTTCATCTTTTAGTGAGTGAAAAAAGTAGAAGTGTTTAAGGTATTGATTGGGATAACATCAGGTACCAATAGGGAAAACAACTCAGTTTTTTAATAGCTTTCATCACGTGAAAATGGCTACGAACCTGGAATGGAACCCGGGTCTCCTACTCTGGGTTCTGTCTGGGTGGAAATAGTGTATATTTGCAGAAGGAACGTGTGGTGTAGTGATTAAAGTGCATATGAAAGTTTTTGATCAACCAACGCAGAAATAAAATTACTGACGTAAAATCTTCAAAAGTATTGGCGGGATGTTGGATTTATAATGTAAAGGCTCACAGGAAAACAACACTTCGTAAATTCATCGGAATTTTAATATTTCAATTTTAAAGGTAAGAATTGGATTGAACTGTTTTTTCTTCCTTAGATTTTTTTGCCATATACCACGAATTATTTAGTATCTACGCAAACACGATTTTTATTAATAAACATGCTAGTTTTGTTTACGCTAAATTATAATTTCTCATTTTCGTTTTCACAAAAATTAAGGGTAAAACGCATCATAACATTGCAATATCCCTTGTGATGCCGGGGCGGATAAGCTAGTGTATGTTATTAACTGAGTACATTTAATTAAAATGATTTATTAAAATTAATTGAAACATTTTCAAATTCTCTCAGAGTTATAGTTATATACGTTTAACTTCTTATTATCTTTTCAACCCGCCTCCTCCTTAGGGCCCTTGATCGGAATATGTATATGTGGGGAAATGTTTAGATTGAAAATAATTTAATTCATTTTTGTGTTTCAGACTTCTTACACCGATAAAGGACCAAAGGTAAGTCAATTTCACGGAATAATACCTACGGGCATTTAATGCATTTACTTAAGAGCGCAGTTTTTGGTAAACGTATTTAGGAAGTAAATATACGTTCTTTTTCACATGATAGTCTCTTAAGTATTATCTACAATTAGGCTATTTGTATTAGACAATGAAAAATTAAACACTCTTCAGATAGTTAAAAAGTTCTAAGAAGACTATAAATAATTAAAATAATAATTAGCATACGTCATTCCCAAAATTCTTTGACATTTATTCAGCGTACAATATATCTATCTTGCTTTTATATTTATGAGGACATTTTCTGAAGGAACTATCTCGTTGTTCTTATGACTGACAGTTATTCTTATTTTATCAATTTAACCTTGGGAATACACTTTAATTAGTCCTTTTGATACTCAGGTAGAGCTCAGCCTCGATATTTGTGAAGAATTTTTTGTCTCTTATTGCTGTGGAGTGCTGATTACAAATGTCAACTAAAATAAATAAAGAAGTTCGTAAAAACACTTGCTTTTTATTTAATAAAATACATGAATTTTTGACAAAAATAGATCTTTGTAAAATAAAACAAGACAATTTTTCCTACAATCTAGGCACATGAGTTTATGCTTAATGAATATTTTTCCCGTTAGAGCGCATAGGGTTTACACTCAATAAGAAATTTCTTCCCGTATAAAAAATTCTAGGTTGAAGTCTTCTCTCAATTCTCCAAATAACTCTTCAAACAATTCACTTTATTTTGATTGTTTTCCTCCTTTAAATCGATTGGTTTGTGACATGAAGCATTTCGTATGCTGCCATAAGACGTACACTAAGGAAATTAAGTCCCACCATCTAACCACCATAGAATGGGTGTCCATCCCTCTCAACCCTTTCATTTTCCTGGGTGATTGCGAGAAGTTTTATATAAGACGAGGACGCGTTAGTTGTATTTACAAACCCGGAATTTGGAGATCACTTGAGGTATGTTCCCATTGTATTCAAAATAGAACAATGCACCATACTTCACCCCTTTACGCTTGGAGATGGAATTGCGACCTTGGGCACAAATTCTGAAGGGCTCAGCTTAAGTATAGTTAACCTGCGACTAACATATGACTCCTCCTTCTACGTCGGAGTTTGAGCAATTGAGTGAAGGACGAACATTGACCTATCTCCATATTCGTGTCGCGGTACGCCTGAGAGATGCGACCAGACACACTGCTTACGTCCAATCTTTATCTGGAATCTCGTTCGTAACAAGCGCCTGGAAAATGCGAATGACGGAACACTGTCGCAAAACCATCGCAGTGCCACTCACGATGGCATAAAGTAACGCTGTACCAGGATTCATGCAAAAGTGGATAGAGGAAATTCAATGTGGCTGCCCAGAAAAGTAAAGAACATAATGCTAATTCAACGAAATAAACCACAAACTCGAAGGGAATCTGCCAAGTCGGGAACCATGTTTTTGTGATCAGCTGATTTTTGTAAGGTCGGACAAACTTTGCATCTAAAGTAGATGTAATGGAATTGAAAGAGTTATATGTGCGCTAAGATATCACAGAGCAATGTGATGAGCAAGTCACCGAAGAAAGTTGACTACAAATTCAAGTAGACATTTCTCAAAAATTGCTGGAAACATAATCAAGTTACAGAATGAAAAGCGTGGCTGCGTGATTGGTGAATCGTAATAATTTTCTACGAGTATATGTACAGTGGCAACGCTGTGTTAAACTCAAATAGTTCATGGATACCACTATAAACCCAGCAAATTATAAAAAAAATACCTCCATACCTTTTCCCCAACAAGCTTGTGTTTGTTATGGTGGACTAGAGCTTCCTACTGGTATGTGAATCAGAACACGGGATACATTGAAGTTTAAATCATTCATGACAAAGAATGAAAACAAGCAAGCTTCCATTTATTGTGCGATTTCCTAGCATGTTTCTCTGTTGAGGGTAAATGTGGTTTGGACAGATTTGACTTCGTTTATTTTGATGCGCCATTTTCGGAACCTGTCTGTCAAGTTGTCCAAGTGCTCTTGTAGGATTTTGGAGACTTCCTTCGGATCTTCTTGAACCACGAGGATGGCAGTGTCATCGGCGAAAGTGGAAGTCGATACCTTTTCGGACGACGGTAAATCAGCGGTGTAGAGAAGTTAACGATGGGTCCCCGGACGCTTCCTTGAGGTATTCCTGATTTAATGGGAATGAGTTCAGATAGTTCCTTATTGAACTTTATCTGAAAAAGTCTTGTAGAAAGGTAGGATTTTACAAAAGACATAAAACATATATGGTAGGTATTTCTTAATTTTGTATATAAGTCCCATGTTCCAGACTTTGTCAAACGCTTCACTAACGTCCAAAAATGCCGCATACGTTTGTTTTCTAGGGAATTTTGGATTATCTCCACAGTTCTATGCACCTATCCTATTGTGGAGTGGTGATTCGAACTGGTTGGTGGGGATAAGATCATGTGTGAGCAGGATTGGGTAGAGACGTTGTAAAAGAAGTTTTTTAACACTTTAGAGAGGACAGGTAGGAGACTTATAGGTGTGTATGATGTTACTTCGTGTGTTGGTTTCCCTGGCTTCTGGATCAGCACAATCTGAGCTATCTTCCATTGTGAGGGAAAGTGTCCAATCCTCAAAATTGCATTAAATATTCGAGTAATTAGGGCTATCGCCAATAAACTAATTCCTCAAAGTTCAAATTAAAATTGAAAACTATGTAGTGGTTACTACGTCGAAAATCAGCACTATCACTCCAAACTTGACGTTGGCAAGTTCTAAAACTATCTCTTCATAACTTACTGGTATACAAAGAAATACTTAAACCAATATGGTCCTATGGAATACAACTGTTGGGAACTGCCTCCTCCTGTAACATTAAAATCCTACTAAGATTCCAGTCGAAAACTACGCATTGTCGACACGCACCATGGTACATCACAAATGCAACTTTCCACCAGGACTTGCGCATCCGAACATTAAAGCAAGAAATTGCAAGATACAACTCAAATTATTTAAACAGACTTAATATACACCCCAATTATCTCGCCGTGAATCTGCTTGACAATAGTGACCATAGAAGACGCCTTTATCGCCACCATCCTTTAGATTTAGTGACAAGATTTAACAAGATATAATTTTTGTAGAAATTTGATTTATTTTCCTTACGCTAATTTTATTTTCCTTCCACTTTGTTCAGTTGATCTACTTGCTAAATATTGAAATATTTTCAGTCTCTCTAAAATTAAGGAGAATTCTATTAACATATCTTCTTTTTTGTAACTATATGTTCGTGTTTTGTTATGTATGTATTTATGTAGAGGAGCGGGGGGCCTAAAGTAACAGGGGTAAGTAGTAACACTCAATTTTAATTGGGAATTTCAACAGTTTTGATTCAAATATCGGGCTTAAATTCTGCCTTATTTCACGCGAGGTATTACATACGCGCCGCTAGTGCCCCGGAAGACCGCACTGCGAGACGACGTGCTCACGTGCTCCGATTTGGCCAGGTATCGCAAAAAATATACTCATGTAATTTTTTATTTTCACTTTCGTACATTCTATTAATGAACGTTTGATTTTGGTTGTTTGAATGGTAAAATATCTAACTTTGATTTTGAACATTGAATTCCATTCTAAGTTTTATAGTTTTTAAGAAAATTTTAAAAAAACATTTAAAATGAGCTGATGGGGCAGGTTGTAACAGAAAATGGGGTAAGTTGTAACATGTTACTACTTGCCCCTTGTGCATATGTTTAATAAGTGTGACGGTAACGTATTATTATGTCGGTACGTACCTGTATTAGGTTTTGTAATAGTTCAACCAGGCCAAATTTTATTGATTGTTTTTTGTATAGAATGAGAAACTATAAGATAAAAACTCAAAGAGGCCTTAAAAGTCAGGTGCTTTTACCACTTTAAGAAGTGTTATGTCACTACTTTGAGTTAAAATAAAGATTGTATATGCTGCACCATGTTTTTTATTATAAAAAAAAATTTGTTGATTATTTATGATTAATGTTTGTCACAAGAAGCACCATATCAATTTAAATCATAATTATGATAATTACACTTTAATACAACTGATATAGTGTTAATTATTCTAAATATGTGTTGTAAAAATAATTAACAAATGAACCCCGTTTTTGCTAGCAAATATACTACCAAAATATTTATTGTTTCTACTTGCCCTGAGCCTGTTGTAACTAGCACCAAACATGGGGTAAGTTTTATCACGTACCACTTCTTTAAAAAATGTCAAGAAAGAAACATGGGTAATGATTTTTAATTATGTACTACTTATATTTAGTAACCAGATACATATACTTGAGCAATTAAATTTCTCACAGTAGGAAATTTATTTGTATTTTATACATTAAAAAAGAATTTCTGAAAATTGGTACAACCAGCTCCCGCTCCCCTATATGTTTATGAATATGTTAATGTATGTATTGTTATTTATGTAAGTATTTATTTATTTATTTGTCATGTTATGTATATATTTATTTATTTATTTATCGTGTATTTATTTGACAGTGGTGTGGCAGAAGAGCAGACCTGATGGCTTGAGCCTAACCACAAAATAAAAGTTTATTATTATTTATTATTAATATTATTACATTTTTTTGAAATTATTTGAAGTAAATGGTACAGCTAAATATTTTTGATTATAAGAATATGTAGTTAAGAAAAATGTTTATTTTTTTAGCCAGATGGAGGAAGGTTTTTGAACTTCGACCACATCACATTTTGGGTTGGCAATGCAAAACAAGTAAGTATTTCTTCGTTGATTGTTGCTACATTTTACAGATAGCAGAATTATTGCATTATAATTCATAGGTTGTATATTTCCAAATTTCACAAGAATTTTCATGTTGGAGTTCACAATAAATATTACTCTTTTTTCCTCGGCACTATAATAACATAGGTTACATTATTTCTTTTATTATGTATTTTACTTTTATTTCATATTAGTAGCTTAGTGAACAAAAAAATTACATTAATATTTTTTCATTGAATGTTCAGGCTGCTAGTTACTATTGCACGAGAATGGGATTTGAGCCACTGGTATACAAGGGTCTTGAAACAGGGAACAGGGAACAAGCAGCACATGCTGTAAAACAGAATAAGGTAACTTTGAATATTTATTTTGGAGTTGCATGAGTTAATATGTCTTTCCTAATATGTCCTGGTACAAATAATGTTTTGTCATTTATTAAAATGTCCAGTTGTCATTCATATCAATAGTCCTGTCAATTTTGACAACCCTGTGACAAGATAATTTCTTTTTAATTACTCACTTTCGGCCTTACAGAAGTTTTGATATTTATAGGAATTCTTTAGGGAATTTCCTAACTTGATATTGATTGCTCTATTCAGTACGTGCCACAATTAGTGAATGATATTAGCTTTTTTATAGTACTTTACTTTAATTTTCTTATGATAGAAAGGGGTGTGAGGTGAGAAGAATTATTACAGAGTGCTTTGTTTCTTGTCTCCTGCCTTTTTTTATCTTTGCTACACCATGTTGTTGTGTGATCACATTTCTCATCCCTGCTAATAGGAGACGGGTGAATTATTTACCATCTGCAAAAGGTCTCTCAATATACCTACTTCTGGCATATGATATTCAAATTTTCTGGCAATACCTTCATCAAGTACTCTTATCTCTCTTGCAAACCCATAGTTTTCTTTCCTAGAAAATTCTTGAAAATTTCCATGACCTGTTCCAGCAACAGAGGACGCAATGAGAACCATATATCTAAAATTCTCATTTGTTATATTTGTATTGTCTCTCTCTCTCTCTCTCTCTCTCTCTTTTGCAATCTTATCCCACCCTCTTTTCTATCCATTTAGTGGTGCCCTTCTTAATTTTTATCAGCCTTTCAGTTCTTGCTCCACCTCCCTTCCATTTATTGCCATTTTTTTCTTTTTGCATCAACCACCTAAATTTTAACTTCTGAATCCACAGGTTTTATTCCAGTCAATATCTTCATCGGTCGAAACAGTCCTGTAACTATCACTTAAATTTAAGAGGCATAATCTCTGAAAATAACTTAAAGTTTCCTCTCGAAGTGTACATAAGCAACTGTGTCCCCAGACAAGACAGCCATAACAGAGGATCGATCTTTATCTATCCTGTCCAAAATATTAAATTCTTTGTTCATGATATTTTCTAAACCCAATTCTTCTCATGTCATGGTATAAGTCTTTAATTTTTTTGGTTAGGTAATTTAGATGACACCAGCAGAATAGTTTCTAATCCATAATTAATCCTCGATATTCAGTTTTTCATACGATAGTCAGTTGTTTTTTTTCGTTTACCCGCACAATTGGATCCTACCTGAATTTTTTAATATTCAAACCACATCATTTTTTTTTCTTCTGGTATAACTAGACGCAATTTTATACGCAATGTTTCACACAGAAATCAATGCTCAACTTCTTGTGCTGTTTTTCTATTTGTCTCCTGCTTCTCCCCTCCATAAGCAATGCTACAACGTCGACGACACGGTACCTTTGCAAAACTCATCTCCGTCATGAAGTTATGTGTCTAAACGTTGCATAGTACCGATGTAGATACTTGTGGACAGCTCACCTTAATTTCCTCTATTCTCAACCAATTTCCAAAAATACGCTTATTTTCAAATATGAACTAAATATTTGTACAGGTTATTTGGAATGCCGAATTTGTGNATATATATATATATATATATAAAAATCATGTATACTATTTTAAGACCTTCTTTCACATTTGCAGATTATTTTTGTATTTGTGTCTCCTTATAAACCAAACAACGAAGAGATGAGTCCATATCAAGCCCGTCACGGCGATGGAGTAAAGGACGTTGCATTTGCTGTTGAAGATTTGGACACTATAGTAAAGGTAGTTTATCCTAAAATATAAAATAATGATAACTCAATTTATACGTTTTTGGTGCAATGCACCCTGTAACCTCATCTTAATCCTAGTTATTGTTCGTATTTCCGATGGTACCGCTCTCTTACCAAACTAATCAAGGACACGCATTATTTGCGTATAGTGCCTGAGAGGGTGTTTGGAAGAATTGTTCAATCGCGAAGCTAAGGCATGTCGCAAACAATTCAGTAAAAGGGAAGCATTTAATTTTTCAAAAAATCATTCCCACTTCTCCTATAGCATGGTCTGTTCAAATACATTCATACTGTATTAGGGGAAAGACACCAGGTACAAAATACCAAGTATTCTTTTCATGCTACAGTATCTCAAATTAGGTATCTACAAAGAAGAAACTGAAATACACAATATCTTCTTTCAAAAATACTTTTTTCTACCAGTATTTAATTATCAGAAATTAAATAATTCAAAGTACCTAACGTAAGTAATATAGGAGTAAAATAAGTACTAAATCTTCGTAAAATAACAAATGTTTTTAAATAACAAAATAACATTAAATATGTTCCTAAAGGGTCGAGATTAGTACGTAGAACATCAAAATCATACAATAGGATTATGAAATATATCGAGGTATGGCTAATATTTGAGACACCGGGTACTCAGATTCTCAATATCAAAGAAAATTTGCACTCTGCGCAATTGAAGTACCCCTCTGATGCAGAGTTCTTTATATGAGAGACAAGCGACATGGACGTCGCGTCATTTGATTGGGTCCGCTGAAACACCCCCAACCCACATGGCGGGAAGCAGCAGATGACGTGCTTTCCATGTCATTTCTCTCTCATATGGACTATACCAGAAGGGCACCTTAATTGCATTGTTAATTTTTTTGGTTGGCAAGTTAAGTGTGAATCAATATCCAAGGATATAAGTCTCATGTCTGTTTTTATTTTCCATTCCTTGTATTTTTTAAGTAGTTCATAAGTATTTATAATCCCGTGATTCATGTCATTAAGACCATTTTTATTATGTTTAAAAAGAAATGTGAATAGTTATTGAGAGATAAATATAATTTGATGATAAATTATCCTGTAGGGTATACTTGGCTTATATTTTTTTAGGTAGACCATATGTTAAAGATATGTTACATGAAGTTACATACAAATTTCTATACATATTTTGATCTTTGTAAACATTGTCCCTCCATTTCTTCAGTAATATTTTAAAGTTTTCTAATATTTGACGCTGAGGTTTCGTGCTATTACTTCATGTTTCACTCATGTCCAGAATATATTCTACATTTTCTATGTAATCTCTTTATGATACGAAAACTGCGACATTCTCTTATTATTTTTGCAGACGTCATGAGAAATACATTGCCTCTCATACCCGTTGTCTCATTGTCTTCGTACTTGACTAACATTTTTGAGTATATTCTGTATCTTCCTATTTCTATGATTCCTTCTTTTTTTGTTCTTTTTTCTTGTACTATTATTTGTTTCGTGATCATTTTCCGAAATGTTTCATAGGTCAGACAAAACAATGTTTTAAGATAAGAATTAGTGAACATAGAAGGAATATTAATAAGAAAGGCAAAAATAGTGTTCTAGTAGATCATTGTATTAAAATGATCATAAAATAAAATGGAAAATGTTGAGATTTTAGTTAAAGAACAAATATCGAAAAATGATACAAAACAGAAATGTTGTTTGTTAAATCAACCCCAAATTATTTAAATTTATAAAATTATAAAATGTTCATGATTGCCTATTATAATTCTTTGTTATTATTTAGTTAATACAGTTAATTATTTTAGTGTCATGTAACTATGTGATGACGAATTTGTGAATGTCAATTGTGCCAGACAAAGATAGAACAAGATTCGGAACGTTGTAAACAATTTGTGAAATAATAAGAAATTGTCTTAAAAGTTGAAGTAAATAAATAAAATACAATATTCGAAGAAAATACGTAAATTTGTTAATGGAATTAAGTTGCACTACTGAAATTAAATATCCAGATGCAAAACATAAATATTCGAGTACAGGAAAATAAAACTTTTCAGAAACGTTCGAGGACGTATATTGAACATCAATAGTCTACCAAATACGAGAACGACCTTTGAGCACAATTCATATCCGCTCATGGTCCCCTGCTTGCCTTCGTAATCATGGACAGTGATCGCAGATTTTTTGTCACTTAATTCTCAAATAGATTAAATAAAACAATATGTCTCTTTCAGACTATTTTTCTCATTACTTCGCAACGTTCCAACCATGTACATGGTCCTCTTGTGGTGTATTCAACTCCTTGTTCACTTATGTCTCGTCCTCCCTTGAGGACGCATCAGTTACTATTGTGATTGCACACATTTTATTATGATGACAATTTGAATAAGGGTTTTCAAAGGAAATGATTTACATTTTTAAAGTGTTTAAAAAGTTTGTGTGCATGTTAGAAACTGTGATGAAATAAACAAATTTTCCGAAAGTAACTACGCGATTTATTTAATCAGTTTATTCAGACGAACTATTCATTATAATTATCAAATAGGTTACGAATTCAAGCAAATCTTAATATTATTTCTAGAGCGCCAAGGAACGAGGAGCAGTGGTATTGCGAGATATTTATGAAGAATCTGACAGCGATGGAGTTGTACGGTTTGCTCAAGTACAAACGGTAAGTAGTTTTATTTATTTGCATATTTATTTACTTAAATCCGAGGAATTAATAACTATATAAATATGCATTGATGTATCTGGTATGTTTTTAGTACGGCGATACAGTACATACTTTCGTGGATCGATCAAGATACAATGGGCTTTTCTTACCTGGTTTCAGAGATGCGAGAGGCACTGATGTACTGTGTAAAAATTTGTAAGTAAACATACACATCGTATTGTAAATTTTACTCTTCATTATTTTATTTCCAAATTTTGTTTTCTTACAGACCTCCAGGAAAACTCGATTTCATTGACCATGTTGTGGGAAATCAACCTGATCATCNTATATATATATATATATATATATATATATATATATATATATATATATATATATATATATATATATATATATATATATAGTTACCAAGGATTAGATTAGTTGTGTAAGATTAAAATATTGCAGGAGGTAAATACGAACTTTATTTTCGGTTTTATTAGATAAAATTGGACAGTAATAGAAGAATTATTTTTCTAAATAACCTATCATAAATTTATTCAAAAGCACGTTAAAGAAATATATTATCATTTTCAATATCTTTGATAATTAAACCACAAAATTAAATTTTCGTGGGATAAATGTGTCCAATTAGTGATTCATTGAGTGAATTAAGATAATAGAGCGCAAACTGTTAGGACCGCGAGACTGTTGGACCGAACACTTTTTATTTATAAATTACTAATAATTTATTTATAAAGATAACAAAAATGACAATATATTCGAACAATATAATCAACGGAAAGAGATTTTTCTCCTCTGCTTTCCAAATGCAGAGATAAGATCTGGTTTATCGATACATTTACATCAAAATACATTAATTTTATACTTCTCACCTTCAAAAATATTAAACAAAGTACACAAGAATAAAGTTTATATATTTACAAATGAACATAAAATTAAATGTTCTCTTATTGGTTCTTCAGAAAAATTTATTCCTGTGTTACGTGATATAAAAGTATAGAACAAATTCTCAACGCTTTTTCCTCTTGGAAGCAAAGTGTACACTCAATTATCAGCCTCTTAAATAATAATTTAATTGATTTTATAGATCTTTTTCTCATTTGCTGTAAAAGCATTCTTTCAAACAAAAAATTCTAACATCCTTTTAACTAATCATTTCTAACTTACATTCTGATCATACATTTGATTTGTTATTTACTCATTTGGTACATCACTCTTAATTCCGTGTATGTTTATTCGTGGTTTTCGTGTCTGAGGTATGTGCATCAATAAATCATTCTCCTATGCAAGTTATTCTGTTATTCTATTAATATGATCTAAATTTTCCCCCATTACCACTAATTTATTTAATCTTGTTTCTCGCATTACTCGAATGTTCAGTTGCCCCTTCTTGTTTTCATTGTGTCCACCACAGTTCCCTTCAACGTCTTTTCACCCCTCAATTCTCCATTCTTAGCTACTATTATTAAGACTTGGTCATTTTTCATCCCACCAGTTTTCTTTTGGTTATGCGCCCCGTTTTACATTATTTCTATTAACATCCACTCCTTCCCGCATATTCTGTGCCATACCTCTTTCTGCACTCTGTATATCATTCATAATTTCATTTCCTGTTTTCCTTATTTCATCTATTTTCCCTTCTTCAATTAATGTATCCTGTTCTCTTGGTCCTCGAGTAGTCTTCACTTCATTTCCCATTTCAGTTATTTTTTCTTCCAATATCCTTATTCTTTGCAACACCCTCGATTCTTTCTTACTCTTTCGACACCAGAATTCTTCAACACACACGTTTCAACGATCGCATTTGCGTTTACCAATCACGCTTCTAGTCTTACTAACAATTCACCGTCTAAATACCGCATGCTCTCTTTCGTAAGATTATTTGCTAAGTCCTCCATCGGACAATTCATCGTGTGTATTTGCTCACTTAACGCTATTTTTTTCCTTCTACTTTTCTTCATTTATGTTCTTATTTTCTCATGGTTGCATTTTCAATTATTTATTTTTATTAAACTTATGTCAGTGTACTATCCACATTCGTAGTGAAAACCACGCTTCTATTTTGAGTTTTATTCTCCTCACTCTGAAGCTTAGAGTTCGGAGAAATGAGAGGCTGAAATTAAGAAGTTCTGAAAGTGACATCATCGTCTACGACTCACACTCATTGGCAGTGATTAGTGAGGGGGGAGTATTTATTTAGGAAAATATTCTTTTTGACCGTCTAAAGCTGGGAATTATAAAAACATTTATACTATCCTTGATGTGATCACCTAATTTTATCTCCTTTGATTTATTATTGAAAACATTCTTAGTGGAAATATGCAGAAAAAGCCATGTCATTGGTGGAATCTCGCTCAGCAGCGTGTAGGAAGTGCATTTCAGGGTTTCCATCGCTGGCCCATCTGTTGAATCTTGAGTCCCGTCACTGTCACCCGACAATTCTTTCTTCTCAGGTCCATCGATTCATTTCGGACACCAAGTTCTTCTCTCAACAATGGAGGACACATTGTAATCATTTTACTCTTGAAGATGTTATTTTGGATTTTGTTCAGCACCCCCTCCCTTAATTTATCAAGCTGGGCGCGCTCTGGTGACATTTATCACCGTAACTGTTGTCACTCTCGTCAATTCTTTGTATCCTTATGTGCGCGCACTTTAATGTGACAAATGGGTGACTGTTTGTCCGCGGGGTCCGGCGATGACACGTAAACCGCTTTTTTACAATAGCCGAAAATCAAACATTTACTTCAATATGTTGATACGATGGTCACTGATTTTTAATAAAATATATTAATCTTAAATAATAAAACATTTGAGCATTTAAGTGAAAATAATAAGAACAATAATAATAATAATAATAATGCACCAAGCACCAAGCCATTTCTCATGCACCACGCCATCTGTGAAATCGACACCCATCTAACATGACACAACTTCTCCCAGCAACAACCTCGGACAGACGATCATGAGGATCTGATAGCAAGCCACATCACTGAATAGAAAAATATGGCCCTCCACGGTAAACACTCTCAAGAACTCAGTTTGCCACATGTTGACAAAGAAGCGTCAAAGGCATAGCTTAAGAAGGGTGACTTTTTTCTTGAAACAGAAGGATTCATGTTGGCTATCCAAGGTCAGGTCACCGTACAAAAATTATGTAGAACACATAATAAAAGACGGATCAGTGGAAGACGATCTCTGTCACCGATGCTTTCTAAAGTCAGAGACTATCCAGCATGTTGTTAGTGGATGCGAGGCACTGGCCGGAACAGATTATTTGCAACGTCTCGACAAGTTGCCAAGATTGTACACTATGTACAAGATTGCTCTGATGTGTGGACTTCTCAAAGCGAAGACTCCGCACTACAAGTACAATCCTAGTCTTGTTCTGGAAAATGCAGAGTTCTGCCTGCTATTTAACAGAACAATATTGACGGACAGGATGGTGGAACATAATAGACCTGATTTGGTGTTCCATAGGAAAAAAGACCGGATGTAGATAATAGATGTAGCCATACCTAACAGTGACAAAGGTTGCAGAGAAAGTTAACAAGTATACCAAATTGAAAGAAGAAATTGAAAGGATGTGAAGGACTGTTAGAGTTGATATAATTCCAATCATTGTCTCAGCAACTGGCATTTTACCCACAGACCTGTTCAGAAATCTAGAAAAATTGAACCTCTTTCGACACTTTTTCCTACTTACGCAAAAAGCTCTCATCCTAGAAACATGTCGAACTGTCCGGAAGTTCTTGTAAATACTAAACCAAACCAAACCAAACCAAAGAAGGGAGTGCTTGGCATGTCCCGTACCCCTTCTTATCCAACCTTGAGCTGAGAATTGATAAATAATGAAAATAAGTTCTCAGGGGCAGCCTATGTGGCTGTATGGGGTGTTGTGTCCCCGAGGCACCCAAAATCGCAAGCGGTTCTGGTTCAACTTTGTTGGCTGTAACAACGAGTGAAGTGGACAGCAGAACTAAATGAAAATTTAATGCACTGTTTCTACGTCTGTACAAATTCAGAAACCTACCTCACTGGATTTAGGACAGAACTTCACCGCACGTTCCTGAATTCCTATCCCGCACTTGATTTTTTAAGTGAACAGCGTCTGGCGGTCCAGAAAAGAACTATAATTAGTAACAATTTGGTTCCGTCAAGTGTACTTCAACAAATTAAACGAGAAGTAGATTTGTCACAAACCATGACTGGAAACGATGGACGAACAGAAATAACTATTTTGTCTGTGGTTGTTGAGGAAGAAAGTCAAAGTGTTCCAGTATCCACGCAAGTAGGTCAACCAGCAAGGTATGAAAAAGAACAAGAATTTCATGAAGAACTGAAAAGACATCTTGTGTTATTTGGGAATCCCGACCCAGAAAAGAGACCCAGACTACCAAAATTGAAAGAAAACAGACAGTTCTCTCTTCATTGGAGTAGCAAATAAGGAAATGGCAGAGAGGTTAAATGAACATGTAGGAATGCTAGAATTACATTATTTAACATACTGCGGAGTTGCCAGTGTTTTATCTCTGTACAAGCAAAAAATAAATCTGAAAGAAATAAGAACAGAATCTACACAAAATTCTAATCCTCCTTGGCTTGTAAGAATGGAAAAGAGACAACGTAAACTGATAACTGATGTGAATAAGATGAGCCAATATGTAAAAGGTAATGAGTCCAGAAACATGAAAAAATATTGTGAAAATATTATGCGAGAATTGAATTTAAATAGAGAAAATCCCGAGACGCCAGTGACAGCCTTTGATCTGCTGCTGATCTTCTGAAACAAAAATTGTCTGCATATTCGAAGCGACTACAGCGTCATCGCAAAAGTTGCAGGAAAAGAGAAGCCAATAGAATGTTCAATGAAAACCAAAGTTGTTTCTTCAGAAAGTTTAAGGATGAACAAGATCAAGCAGAAAAAGAGTCCTCCGTAGAAAAAACAAAAGTTCGCCAGTATTTGGAAGAATGGTGGGTGTCACAATGTTGAAGCACTATTGGTGCAGCAAGAATCCGAAAGATACAATCAAGTTCAAGTCATGAAGTTTCACGAAGTGTCGGCTGATGAGATCAAGCAAGCAATAATGCGAACTCACAGCTGGAAGGCACCATACCCAGATGGAATTCAGTACTCCTGGCTGAAGAAATTTACACCAATCCATCAACATATAGCACGTATGTTCACATACTATGATGAATCCTGAAAAGACCCCTTCCTTTGTTACAACTGGAAGTACTTACCTGCTGCCTTAGAAAGGCAACCTTGATGAACCATCAAATTATAGGCCTATCACATACTTACCAACTCTGTATAAAATCATGACAAGCGTAATCGCCAGTAGGATTGAAGAGCATCTCCGTGAGAATAACATCATGGCAGAAAGGATGTAGGCGAGGTACTCATGGGTGTAAGGAACAGCTGTTGATCGACTCAGTTGCGGTTGTTTGCGGTTATACAGGCGTGGAAGAAACATTGAAACATGTATATGTGCTATATAGACTACAAAAAGCCTTCGATTCGGTACGGCACAGCTGGCTACTACAGGTATTGAAGATATACAGGATAGATGAGATATCTAAGAATCCCTGAAAACTTTGAATTCGACACCAGTATTGGTTGTTTTCCATTTTCCATTATTTTTACATGGCTTGCCTTTTTTTACCCTTCCTTGAAGGCAGTGGCGTAACTACCGCCGGTGCAGCCGGTGCAATTACCTGGGGCCCCGGGTACAACGGGCCCCCAAATGTAAGTTGTTTGTTTTAGAAATATATTGTTGAGTGTAAAGGTTGAATTAAATATTTTAAAGTAGGGGTCCCAAGATATATGTCAAATGTATGTTGGTCAAATTTGTAATCTGACATACATATGTTTTAAAAAAACAGATACAGCATTTTTTTATTATATTTTAATTGGAAAATAGTAGTTGTGTCCTTAGTTTTGTGTCTTGAAACAGGGCCCCATTCAGGGTCCCCTCTCAAGAAATTGATTCCAACTTCTAACAGTAAAAAATGCAAAGATGGGCCAAATTTCGCCTCACGGTCCAAAGAGGGTTCGAAAAAATGATTAATGTCATAATACTACAAATATTATTACGGTTCCGAAAATATAAGTCGTATTCCTCGCTCTTCATATTTACGGTAGTTATAAATAAATAATGTTCCGCACTATTTTCTTCTCTCCGCCAAGAATTTTGTCGAACAGGGATTCCTTTTTTTAAGATTGAATCTGTAGACAAGGACAGACTTATGCAATCATATGGAAACTTGACAACTTAAGAAACTGATGAATATTTAATATATTGTTAATAAAACTACGGGTAATCGATTGCTGAAATAAAAAGAAAACTCTTTACTCTACGACACATAACATCAAGATACGTATATTTAATGGAATTTTACAAAGATGATTTTAAAGTACATTCTTTTTTCTTAAAAAACAAAAACAAGTTGATTACTAGACAATTATATTAACAAAGTTATGTCAATTATTAAATCAAATTGAATTTTACCATTTCTTATATCAATGCTTAGGTAGGCAAATACTTTTGATTGGTAGTGTATACAAAAAGTATATTTTGTTTTAATGTGATTTGAAAAGTGATTATTATAATAATAATATTATTATTATTATTATTATTATTATTATTATTATTATTATTATTATTATTATTATAATTAAGTCCCCTCCATGGCTAAGGTGTCAGCGTGATCGCTCATCAGCAAGTCATCCTGGGTTCAATTCCCAAGTGAGGCAAGATAAAATTTGTAGCTTTTCATTTCCATGTCTCAGTTTAAATAGTTGTGATGTATGAAAAGTTCACCCTCGGTGGCTAACAACTGCCCTCTGCAACTAACAACCACAGTTGTAATACTCAGATACAGCAATCTGGATCCTATCTAGACGCTGTTCCTCCAATCTTGGAAAAATTCACGATGTGTCTAGTGAGTAAACTCACATAAAAACTGAGACTTAGTGGCACTCGTCATTCGTGGTCCTTTGTTGGCCAAAAAGAGATACATGTATACATAATATTATTATACATCATTGTCATAGAACCAGATTATAATGAAAGATATGTTAATAAACACAAATATTTATCTTATGTTATGGTGATTTGAAAATAAATAGTGTGTAATTGCGGTAAAGGATTTTATTTAATGTACTTGATTTTTCTCTTGATTTATTTGATTTTTCTTCTTAATTTAAATTATGATTCAAATCGTATCCACTCTAATAGAGAGTAAGGCAACGAAATAATTGACAAATTGATGAAAGCGACAGTTTGCCAGGTCGAATTTTTAGCACTGCGTCAAAAAATGTTGTGTACTTGAAGATGCGGTTTGTAAATAGAGATAAAGAGGAGGTACACATGGTTTATTTTGACAATGTATGACATTTTTCTTGTATAACCTTTTTTTTGGCTTGTAAAATTTTTTCGGGGAGGAGGGGTGGGGGCGGGGCGGTAAAATCCGGGGCCCCGGTGCATTATACATTATTATGATCATTACATCACTGCCTGATGGGTACCACCTCTCCATGTGATCTGAACTGAACCATAGTAATGTTAATTGGTAGTATATTTATCTAACTCAGAATTGCTGAAAACCATGAATTCAAATCAATCTTTTGCAATTATTGTTTCCTATCACTCACTTTCTTACCCCAGTTGATGCGACACCAAAACCATGGGATTTGTCACTTATACATGGAGTTTACGATTATTTTTACTGATCATCTTCTTCTCTAGCTGTGTATGGGGGTTGATTGTGAAGAGTCATCAGGCATGTTATTAAGTCTTTATTTGACTCTAGAAATCATGCCTCAACCCTACTATCAGTCATTTTTTATTAATAATACATTTCATCCCCTTCCCATCCCTATCCAAATATTCCCTCATGTAGGGTGATTGTAGACAAATGAAATTGGGAATGCCAGTATTCATTTCAGAGGTCCCAAGAAAGATGTATTCAACACCAGTATTTTTCCATGTCTTTACTTGCTATCCTATTCCTACCCTATACTATCCTTCATGTTTACTGATTGTGTGTGAACTAACATCATACAGAGGATATCACAATTCATTTCAGCAGATACGACTACACTGGCGTCAAAAATCATCACAGGATTTTTCAATATTTTTAATTCCCACCCTTTATCTATGGAGTAATGAAGTATTTTCCCCCATGGGGACTGATTGTAGACTTTAGCAGCAGAGGGTGTGACACTAATCCTCTTAGCAGCAAAAGGTGCATAAAAGAGACAAAAACTACAGAATATTTGTTTTCCTGCTGTGATTTACTAGTAAAATTACTAGATAACTAGTTGACTCATATGATACTTAAAACCAATATTATTAAAAAATAAATGACCCTACTATTACAACATATATGTTGGGGTTTATTTTAAAATGACCAAAACATCTGCTTTACTTTGCAACATAATTTCATTCACTAGATCATTTTAGTTATGGTTGTACCATAACTATGAGTTGTACAATAAATTTCATGAATAGTTTATCATAAATAAAATATTATCATGATTATTCTATAAAGTTTATTATTTCAAGTTGATTTTCTTTTTTTTTCAGGTATGAAAGAAATTTATTGTTTCATAGATTTTGGTCTGTAGATGATTCACAAATTCACACAGATTTTTCTGCTCTGCGCTCCATAGTAATGGCGAACTGGGAAGAAAATATTAAGGTATATAGAGAAATTTCAACCGAAATAATTTGCTTAAGAATTATAGTGTTTTCACTAAACAATTTTTTATGAGGGGTTTGCACTTGAAAATTCCAATTTGTGGTGCTCCTGTCAATCACCCATTTATGCAATTCTTCCTGTCTGATTGACTTTCCCATTGTAATTTAGATCCACAGGTCATTTGTGCAAAGAGATACATCAAATTTGAAATAATTTGACAATGCTTTTCCATCTAAATAGATGCCCTTGAATGAACCAGCAATTGGGAAGAAGTTAAGTCAAATTGAAGAGTATGTTGAATATAATGGAGGAGCTGGAGTCCAGCNTATACACACACACTTCATTCAATATACATCTATTGATCTTTCTTTGCTCTGTCTACTACCCTAAAGCTTGTTCTAATTAAAGTATTTTAAGTAATATTTTAATATAGAGAAAATATCAATAAGTTTCTATAATAAAAGAATTGATTTTATTCAGCTAAACATACAAAATTTAAAACAAAAAAATATATATTTTCTCAGATCACCAATCTAAGAGCCAGAGGTATGGAGTTCTTAACAATCCCTGACACATATTATGATATGTTAAGGGAAAGACTTAAAAATGACAAAATCAATATAATTGAAGATATGGATGTACTTCAGGTGAGTATCTTAAGATTCTGTTATGACTGAGCCCAATTAAATTACTTCATTTATTATATGAACATGAATGTATATTCTAGAATTAATTTAATAACGTTTAAAATTTCTGCATTACAGAAATTGAAAATATTAATTGATTACGATGAAAATGGATATTTATTACAAATATTTACAAAAAATATGCAAGATCGCCCAACTTTATTCTTGGAAGTAATTCAGAGACATAATCACAATGTGAGTTGAAGGGATGATAATTAAAATCACTTTTATATTAATAATAATTATTTTCACATGCATTAAATCATTTAGAAATATAATCTAAAAATAATTAAAATTCAGGGTTTTGGAGCAGGAAATAATTAAAAACTTTTTCAGGGCTTTGGAGCTGGCAACTTTCAAGCATTATTTCGAGCAATTGAAATTGACCAAGCAGCAAGGGGTAATTTATAAATTTCTTTTTTTCAGGTATGTTTTTTAAACATTATATGAAGGTTGTGTACTAGTAAAGTCTTCAAGGGCAAAATTTTTATTGCATTGACATTAGCAGTTGTTTTATTTTCATTTAGGTGTTCTGATTCCAGATATAAAGAACTCTTCTGCAAACAATTCATGCAATTCAACATTTCATCTATCTTTCTTTTTTTTTTAATTAAAAAAAAAATGATTCACCAATTTTGAAGGAATTAAAAAAAAATTAAATGTTAATAAATGCATTCCAGTATCAATAGCAGAAGATCTACAATAGTAAAATATAAGTTTGTATGAAAAATTAATTACATATTCTCAATGTCTTATTGCAATGTTTTTCATTTAGATTGTGATGTTTTTTATTTGTGTAATAGGCCAAGGGAATCTTGATTTATCCTCAGCAATAGTCTACCACCATATTCTTCTCCAATTTCCCCTGTTATTTTGTAGGCTAACTTCACCTTCTCATGGAAGCGCTCCTCATCACAACCATCAAGCTCTTTGGGGGAAATTTTTTGAAAGAAATGTGTTTGAATCTAGAAAATTTTTACTTAGAGTATTTTTATACTTGTTGCATTGAATGTCTCAAGGTTACAAAAAGCCAATGAAATCAAAACTTGCACCTTTTAGTTGCCAAGAAATTTGTTTATAACTTTCACAACTTTCAAGGCTGTGCTTCCCTTTCTTGGTATTCATCTTCCTTACAAACTCAATGTAATGTGCAAAGGTTTAATACTGAGAGCCATTGAACACATCTGCTATGATTTCCACAAATTAGCAAACTTGGAAAAGTAGGAACTATGAGTTGAAATTACTTGTTGAACTACTTGAGGTGGAGTGGAGAAAAATATGCCACTTCTGACAATTGTTTCATTAACAATTGCTTTCCTACTAACAAAGTTTTATGAACAAGTCACTTTTTTTGTGACTGTTGTTTTTCTCAAATTTAGGTGTCTCACACGCAAAGAAAGCTATAACACTTTATAACCATTTCAACCACTCATATTTTCAACCATTATCGGATACACACAGATCCAGTATTCTGATGCTATTTGAGTTGAATCATTAATTATATGACATTAAAGTCTTCTCTCAAATGAACCAAGTGCAAATATACTTCTACATATACTTGTGAAAGATAATACATTGACGGCTGTGCTCAGAGCTATTCAGGAATGATTACCATCCAGTTGGGCTATAAGAGGCTATTCCTAATGCAGAGAGAAAACCTGAGATTGTAGCAGTAAAGAGAACTGGCTCTGGAAAAAGAATTCTTTGGCATCAATAGTTTGCTTGAAACCAACATTTTTACTAAGGATTGTGTTAGTGTTTTTCCCACAGACTTGAGGATAAGAACCTTGCTGCTTTCTTAGAGAGGCTCAAATCTTAAACTAAATAGTTCAATTTCTGTTGCTTTAACTGCTGAGAGTGCAATATAAAGGGGATGCATTGTTTCAAAAACAATGGAACATATTTACAAATCAAATTTCCAAATATGTGATTGTATTGGCTGAGATTTGCATTTACTGAGTGAATACAAATTTGATGATTCTTATGATATTATTTACCATACATATACAATCATTGCACCACTCATGAGCTACAAGCACAGAAGTGAGCTACCTGGTTTATGCACATTTTTTTCCTCAAGAAACCAATTATTTCAAATAGTATGGTAACTATAACATTTAGAGAAAATGTTTTATACATTGAAATCAGAATTGAGAGTACAGTTACGACCAGTTAAAAATCCTCATCAACAAACAAATCATGAAAATTAAGTAAAATTGTGAAAATATGTTTCCCTGCATAATTATTTAAATTATTCATTTCCTTCTTATTATAATTTTGACGAATGAATTATTTGCTCCACAGATGAAGATGAAGAAAATATATCTTTCATCATGTATACCAGGACTTAAATCTGCTAGAACAAATTTTTAAAATATGATAAATTTATATTTGCGTAAATATTATTTTGGATGTTTACATTTTCTTATCAAAAAGTGCTTAAGTTAAAGCTAAACACAAACTTGTAAGAGGTGTACAGAAGTCTCTGAAATATTAGGATATAAACTATCCATATATAAATATAAAATTTATGAAATGTTAACCAAACTGTATACCAATTTTCATATTTTATGTCAAAAATACAGTGTATTATCTTTATGACCATTATTTCCTTCACTAAAGGTTAAGTTAATTCATTCTGAATTACTACTTGGTGTTTTATACTGAATCTTGTTTGCAGCTTGAACCCAATTATCTGAAATGTCTCAATTTACTGAGATGTTGATTGAGAAAACTAATTTTTATGGATTTTCTCCATTAATTTATTGAACTATAAGGAAATCTCCATTGAATAATGAGAGTATACTAATGTTACTTCAAAATGAGCAATTGAAAAAAAAAAATTAATACAGACCTTACATATAGTAGCTAGGCTTCTAGAAATTCTTTCCATGTATAAACAAAATTATCTTTCAAAACTCTTTCACTAAAATCACTTGTGAAAATCTTTAAGATCACATACTCAGTTAAAAGATAAATTTGTTGCACAATGTGGACAGGTGTATTTAATTTATTTAATAATTTATTTAGAAATAATGTTCTAAATGTTGTATAATAAAACATTCATTGAGTGATGGTGGCTACATTACTCCTCAAGGATGTATTTCAAAGACCATCAACACAAACAAATGAACAATTTGACTTCTGAATCTAAACATTTGATAGCCAACAGAGGAACATAAGAGCACCAGTCAGTTGCACTGGATGATGCAAGCAAGGGCTCCTGAAATGCATTTCAGACGAATGTTAGTGGAGTGTGTTGCAACATTGCTCAATGAATGTTGTAGTTTCTTTGCTGTGAGTTCCCAGAGAGTTTTACTTCAAAAGGTAAACCACAAGTACAATTTAGATGTTTAGACCATTTAGGTAAAACTATCCTTTCCTTCATATTCCTGAAAATTAGTTTAATGAATAATAAGTTGTGAAGAATAAATCTGTATGTATTATACCACATTTGATCATTGAGTTATTTCTCCCTCCCCTCCCACCCTCTCTCTCTCATATAATATTATATCTATACCACTGTCAATCACATAGTCTCCAAGATATTTTCAAACACTACAATATGCAATATTGCTTAGATCAGAGGTGGCTTCAAGGTGATGAATCTTTTCACTTAAATATAGATACATGAAGCAAAAATATGCACCTTTGTTACGAGTGTTCCTTTTCTTAAATTTACTCTCCTTATAAAGTGAAATTGAATATAGTATAATCAATTAGGGAAGGTTTCACTTGTTTGGTTACTTTCTGATAATTTGTTCTACTGCCTTCCTATCAGGGTCTCACTGGATTATTTCTTCTTGCAGAGTTCAACTGTCATTTTTTAAATTACAAACTATTTTTGATTTTACCTTCAGAAATATTCTTCAATAAACGTAAATCTTCAAAATTAATAAAAAGAAAATTAAGACAATTCTTCTTCTTCTTCTCTGTACAACTTTCTTGACAATGTTGAAATTTAATTTTTATTACAACAATTTTGGATGTTAGCCATCATCTTAACCAGTTTAATAATAGGTGAATATCACATCAATGTATTGGGCATTCTCCTTCAACGTCCAACTTCAAGCATCAGTCAGAGTCAGGATTTGAACTGAGGTGCTTTGGTTCTTTGAGAGAAGGTCACTACCCCTGGTAGCTCACCTGTTGAATATTGTTAAATAGGTTAGGACAATGGATAATGTCTAAAATAGTTGTAATAGAAATTACTTTTTCTTTTTGGTAAACAATTTGCCAACTTTTATTAACTCAATAATATTACATATAAATTTCTTTGTCATTAAAAAAAAAATTATTTCATTGACTATCTTGCACATTGATGGTTTTACTCCAAGACAAAAGTTTTGGTGTTCACCTCGAGTTTACTGGTGTGTTGAAGCTGCTTGCTGTTTTATCATGAATAATAATTTGATGAATTGTTGGAAAATTTATCATAAACCCAAGAAAATCACTTATTTAAATACTACAGCAATGATCAGCTATCAATATTTGTAGTTTATTTTGCACACTTCTTTTCCTTCAAGCTCCATCAAATTTCAAGCTACCCTTCCTTATTTGGGAGGCTGTGGCCACACCCTTCCCCATTTTGCATGACAAATAAAAAGGGGGGTGGTTCTAGCTCCCGATTCCTATAGTAATAATCATATGTCTCCAAGAAAAAAAATCCGTGAACCACTCGTGTATAAACCGCGCAACATAACTTCCGCTTTCGTCCGCCAACTACTAGCCAGCCTGAAAACTCGGGCTATGTCTGCTAATGGAGTGGGATGGTCGTACTTTCCACGAAAGCGGCTTCGACGTACACTCCCTTCGTCGTACTTCGGTGGTCGGTGGGGAAATGCCGGAGGTGTGGGCCGGATTAGTAGACTCTCCAGGTTTATTACACCGTTCCGAACGGTTCGGAATTCTCTCGAGATTTCCTCAGTGCGCATGCGCAGAATTCAGGACGGTTCCGAACCGTTCGGGATTGTTTGCTGCTGGAACGCCTTTTACGCGCCATAGTTGAAAGTTCGTCCGTTAGATTTTTTTTTTGGGTGGGGGGCGGGGGCTTTAGGGCTCGTCAACATCGAGGTCATTAGAGCCCTTAAAACTTGTACAGGTAGAGAAAATGCACTAGGGAGAGCCAACATGACTCTCCCCGCGTGTGGGACTCGCCGAATGACTCAGTCATACCCACTAAAAACCCTCCTGAATTACAACTCAAATCCCAACATATTTCAAGACTTTACTAAAAACATTAAAAAAAGAGAGAAAAATGAAAGATACCCTAGCCCTAGTAGCGTCGGGATCGAAAAGAACAAGAGGTGACCAAGGGAGGTCAGCAAAGAGAAAGGAAGAAGCATAACACTAGTAAGTGGGAGTAATGCCAGACTCAGCTCGGGGCCCCGTGTTCGCCAAACACGTACTTACTAGATGTAAGTCCCCTGGGGGACGTCCGTTAGATGTCGCATGAACTTGACAGCAGGTTAATCTCGCGAAGAAAAAATAAAACGATACAACTGTCCCCTCGACATGGCGCGTTGATCAAAGGGTAACAGCGCTTTTTTCTTCAAGTTTTTCAAATAAAAACAACACAAAAATTATTTTAAATTTGAATTACGTATATTTAAGAGTATTTAAAAGAGTTATTGAGCAAATTTTTTATGTCCGTATCACTATATGTTGTGGAAAAATTATTTCTTTATTTTAAAACCTATTTTTAATATTTAGTATTTAAATAAAATGTTTTTAATGACGTGATAATTCCCAACATAATTTTCTATTATGATGTGCGCAACAGCCAACAATGCGGCCAGTACGGTTAACCCTCAATCGAGTTAGTGGAATGAAATGAAGTTGGAAGATAGTGTTGGGTCGGATCCGACCCGACTTCTGTATAATGAGGTTTCCGGTCAAAATAGGTTAACAATGTCATTTTATAACAACATTTATAACTGATATAGTGCACATTAAAAACATTTTTTAAATCCAAGATAAAATTATAAAACTAATACATTTTATAAATAAATATCCCAGAAACGTCGTGCAAAATTTCAATTTCCTAGGTTTAACAGTTTTGCTAATATAAATTTTCAAAGCTGACCCATTCCTTGAGAACGATATAAAATAGTGTTTTTTTACCTTCCCAACACAATTGAAATTATTCAGACACAAGCACATACTTATATTTACTAACTTTAATATCATGTATATTTTTACTTTGAATAGAAATTACCTTCTTTAAGAAAGAATTTGACTTACCTTCCATTCTTTCTTTAGTCTACCTGTAACCAAATAAAAATTAAAAGGTGACGAGGAAAGTGAAATATAATAGATGGGGAACAACGAAAAGTATTAAATCATAAATAAAAATTAATCAAAGAAATGAGTCGTGAAATGAACTGAATCTAATGAAAGTAGAAATGAAATATCAGAATTAAATAAATACAAATGTATTAAAATGAAAAATACAGAAAATTTATTAAAAAACACAGCTAGGTCTTCATAAACTACGAGATTTCAGTCACTGATCGGAAAGAATAAACAGGAAAAAAGCAAGGTCAAAATGAAACAGAAGAGGTTCAAAATAGTCCGAAAGCCGAAAGAAAATAATTCAATTAAACAGGCAGGGTCAAAATATAACAGGAGAGGTTGAAAATGGACCAAAAATCGAAAGAATAATCTAATTAATCTAATAAAGTCGAACAAATCAGATAGCACAATAGAGAAGTTTATACGGCGACGCCAAACAATCGAGTGATACTCGCTTCTTTCCGATTTATTTCCCCCGCCGTCAACGAATCACGCGGGTGACCGACCGTAACCACAGTTCCGAACTTAAAATCTCTACAGAAATCCAGAACTCTCAGAACGGTTCCGACCGGTTCGGAATTCCTCGCTGGCGACTGCTGGAACAGCGAACTGAGACAAGAAGTTCGGAATTGTCACTGCTGGAACAGCGCACAACTGGGATTTCGCTTCTGCGCATGCGCGGGACAGTTCGGAACCGTTCGAAACTATCCGGGATTGCTGCTGGAACAAACCTTTCGCTTTTGAGTGAAAAATGTTTTCAGAATAGCGTTTATTTTCTTCATTTTTCACTCCCACGCTGTTACTTTCGGTTCGGTAGCCAGAGCGGGAGTTATGTTAAGACGGTTATACCTACACCCACCTGGGGCAGGAGTTAATTTGGAGGTCGACTTTGAAAACATTTATATATTTCCATATGCTCCGCAAATCTACCCCCTCTAAAAATAACCCTCGATCCGCCACGGAAGCACACATATTTAAATCATCACATCCTCACTTTTTTGGCCGCGATTAGGTATTTGTATCACGTCTCTCCTATATTCCTGACATTAATGAGACATATCCTCGACTAACATGCCATGTTTAAGGTTACGTAAAGAAAATGAAAACTGAAACTTGTTATTTTTGTTATACCGTTATAAAATAATTTCAGAGTATATTTAATTCTAAATTGACGTATATATTTAATTTACATGTATATGTATAATTTTTTGTGACCCATTTGGATCTAGGTCCTCTATTGGAGCGAACCGCTCCTCTATAATTAAGAATGGTCATCATCTTCTGGGATATAATTTTCATTGAATATGTTTATTTAAATGAAACAATCGACTTTGCGTACTGAACACAATTATTTCAAAAAAAATTAGCACAATATTATCTTTCATCCAGCATGTACAGTATTGGAGTACACGGTCGAAATAGTAGTTAAAAAGAAGGGAAATTTGATAACTCGTCGCGACGCATTGCATCTCATAATTGAGTACAGGTACCTACTCTATCCAACCTACTCTATCTACACTGCGATCATAATTCTCCACTTTCCTTCCCTTTTACCAAGAAAGCCCATAATGGAAAAACGTAATATTCTGAGATCTATATTTGGAAGTTCTTTGGAAACCATTATACCAACATTTTACTCTAACTGGGAACAACGTGCGTCGTGAACGTTTCGGAGGTATTGGCAATTTGAATATAGACGCTTAAAGAAATAAGTTTGTCGTTGAATACTAGACCAATTATTTTTTGTGTCATATTAATTTATCATAAGAGTAAATAATAGAATATGTTAAACACTCGTTAGACTCTGAGTCTAATGATCGATATTTCCTTCTTCCTCATCCCTTGCTCCATAGCAGTGCACTTGACATTTGTAGGTATGGCGGACGACGA
Organism: Laupala kohalensis; assembly: GCA_002313205.1. NCBI lineage: Eukaryota > Metazoa > Arthropoda > Insecta > Orthoptera > Trigonidiidae > Laupala > Laupala kohalensis. The sequence continues at coordinate 771,240 of NNCF01126580.1, read as the reverse complement.
GGCGAACGTCCAGGGAGACACTCCCGGCTCGGGAGATTTGAATACTAAGTTTGGTCTCCGATTGAAAGGAAGAAAGGGAGCATTAAAGAAGAAAAATGTATACAACGTCAAGGATCACAAGTTTATGCCTCGCTTCTTCAAACAACCCACCTTCTGCAGTCATTGCAAGGATTTTATTTGGTATGTATATCCATCAAATAATAAAATATATTTCAATCCTCAAAGAAAATGTTTGGTAGAAATCAAGAGATATTTGAGGAAAAATTGTATACTAGCTTTAAATCTTTTTGTTATTTTTATTTGCCAAGCTTGACAGTTCTGATGACAGTCATGATGACAGTTCTTCAAATTTTAAAACAAACTTAGATTGAATGTTTTTGTTGATTTTGTATTAAGTCCTTTGATTCTTTTAAGAATGAGATATTTTTATGATTGAGGCTTCCTGTAAGCAAATTATTGTGATGACAATTTTCTCTTTTTATGAGGATAGTATATAAAATGACTACCCATGAGAGAAATGACAAATTGAAGTGAAGTACATACAATACATATAGCAGCCTTTTATCTTTAATTATGTCAAGGGATATTTATCCAATGTATATTTAATTAAGAAATAGAGGAATTCTGGGTTTTTGTCTTGTTGAATTTTTCCTGCAGCATAAATAGCATTAAAATCCTTTACTTGGAAGGAATTTATGATTTCTCATTAATGGTTACTAAAAAAAATTTATTGTGATCTGAAAAAAAAAGATGTATTAAACCCTCTGAGTAACTTGGTATGATTTATTAATTTTTATGACTGGAGATTTGTAGCTCATGATGAAAATGTGCAGAAATTTGCTATGAATGCAAAATTAATTTGCCATGAATTTCTTGAAGGTAGTCCTAATTTTTAAAAAAGATATTTGCTCATAATTTTGTGAAATAATTACAATAACAGTTAACAATGCTTCTGATCATGTAATAAATAATTTATTACTATAAAATGGTGTAAAACTGCATGTGACCATGTGGAGGACAGTAAGCTAGTTTACCCGTTTACTCTCCAGAAGCAAGCATCACATAATCCCATCAGTTCTTTTCAAACTGACCTAAGATAAACTAAAGAAAAATTGAGGATGGGATAGAGCTGTAGATACAATATACAAACTTATGACAAGGTTGAGTATTACTATTGTTGAAAGTATTACTATTATGAATAACAAGAAACAATAAGTGTGCATTAAAATAATGGTATCATTTACATTTTATTTTTGATCTTGAATGACTGAATATATTTAATGACCTGAAGATGAACTGTTCACAATATTTTATTAATGCATTATTTATCTCAATTAATATTGTGGACAATACATTTTAAGGTTGTTAAATATATTGAATAATTGTAAAATTAATTTTGTATTTTTGTATTTTGATAAATTATTATTTAAAATCAATACTATGATAAAGTATACAAAACATTTAACAGTTTAATTCACATTATTATTCTATGTATTTATTAGAGCGCAAAAAATTCATAATGGGATAATTTAATCTCATATTAACTTTTATTAAAATCAATAAGTTCCTTAATATTGTAGAATGAGGGTGAATGAAGACTTTACCTGTAAATTTGATGAAATTTTATCCTGCGATATCTTTTTATTTAAGAGAATTATGCAGAGCACTGTATGATATGACCCTTCTTTTGACCAAGGGTGATTGAAATGATAGGACTGTGAATATTATTATTTGCTGTTACGGTAAGTAGTTATATTAGGCCTAACCTTGAAGGATTTTAATACTTATCCTGTGGATTGGTAAAATTGGATTATGTAAATTGCAATTAGGTGATGGTGATATATTCACTTTGCTTACCTTGAATAGATTCTACAATCTACATACTCGCCTCCAGGGTAGAGAAGACCACTGAAGGTGACATCAGTTGTCAAAATCTGCTTTGGCAAAATAAAAATATTTTTTTGGTTCTGACTATAACTTTTATTCTATTGGAAATTAAGAATTGAATTAGTTTGGTATGTATAGTGACAATACTGAAGTGCTATAATGCAAAAAAGTTTATGAAAATTGGGTCTTGTATGCTGTGAAGATAGCTAACTGAATGTTCAGAGAAGTTTCATTAATTTTTTTACTTTTCATTAATTTTTTTCTCAGAACTTGTTTGTTTGATTTTGTTTGGAGGTGCTTTCAATATTTATATATTTTTCTTTGGGAATTACTACATTCTCTCCACATTAGTGCATGATAAATATCAATTATTGGACTAATTATTTTTGTTTGCACTGTTGGTATCTTCCAATAGTACTCTAGTCACTGTTATTCCTTTTTGTTGCAAATGAATTCCTATAATAATTTTATTAATTCTTGTGGATCTTTATGGAATGTTATTTCTGAGTAATTTAGTCGTGTATGTTTATCTACAGGATGTTTAAAAATTAATCTATTAACGTACACATTTTATGACAAAAAATTGATTTAAGGAAATTAGTCCCCGTTTAATTACTCAGTGCAGACTTAACATTTTTACAAATTTATCTTTTTAATAATTTACATGGAAAAATCATTTAGGTTTTATTGCCTTTTGCCTTAAATGTTATAATGTAACGAAGGGTTGATGTACACGAAGAGGTGAAGAAGAGTAGGTAACTAAGAAGAAAGAATGAGAATGAAATTGATTTATCTTGAAATTAGTATGCTAATTGAACTTTCCATGAAATGTTATGATTGACCATGTAGTTTTCATTAAGTTATTGGGTAAGTTATTTATGCAGCATAATGTGACTCCGATATATGCCAGTAGAATCGTACCATAATGGCGTGCAGGCTCTCACATTAAGGTGGTGTAAGGCCATAGAATTGAATTGAGATTGTAAAATTGGATTTTATATCCATAGAATTGGGAACAATATGGTGTATTTCAATCCTGAATAAAACCAGCCTGAGAAAAATGTGTTGCATTTCTTTTGAACACCCTTCTTAACTATCTGATAATGTTAGACTATATTTATTTGTACTTGCGTAGCAATGATTGTTGGGCATTACATTATGTGATACACATTAAAGTGGTGCGATATATCGAAAATAATATCATTATATTGATGTGCAAATGAAATATATTTATGTGTAATTGAAAACATTTCTATGTGAAAGTGCTTCCCAGAGAGCACTTAACTGCTTAAAAAAAATTGTAAGAAATTACTCTTAAATTTGACGTCACTTGAAAAGCAAAATAATGAATTGATGATAATCGTGAAATTATTTGAAATGTCCATGAAGTTAGTCGTACATCAAACTGTAAATAGAAAAACAATTAAGCCTAATTTTGGACTATTAAACTAATGCTAATTAAAGGATTGTTTTGAAGCTTTTTTTTGCTATTTATTACAAATGTAATTTCTCAATTGCTTTGGTTTCTTTTATTACAGACGTATCTACCCGTTCTCTAATTTTCATTAATTAGGCTGGGTAATCTGTTCTTTTTTCTCAAATACAGTTTTGCATTCCCGTCTCTGTTTACCTTGCAGACAAAGTTGGATGTTTTTTTATTGTAGTAGTTGTAAATGGAAAACGGATGAAGCTTATCTGCCTGGGGATGATAGGAGGTAGGTGGTGGGCTGGTTACCAGGGTTTACCAACAACTTGGCCCACAGGGAGGAGTTAGTAGTAGTTAGTGATACTAGGAGTAGAAGGTGGGATAGAAGAAGGAAGGTTTGCTGTTCAATTGTCACAGCTATTTAAACTGAGACAGTGAAGTGGAATGCTACAAATTTTTTTCTGGTTCCCACCGGGAATTGAACCCTGAGTGATTTGGTGGCAAGTTGAACTTGTGTATTGCGTGAATTTGTGTGTGTGTGATTATATTTTAACCGTGTATTTTTGTTTTATGGTTTTAAAATAGAAATCATTGAGTTTTACAACAATAAAACGTTATTTAATCGTTTGTTAGTTATCTCCTCCCCTCTCCCCGACTTTTTAAGAAATGCTCTATCTCAGTTTTTTTTTTGCTATTTATGATCACGAAAATTAAAAAATAAGTCTTCTTCGGATCATATGTCCGTTAATGTTTGTGAACCTTTTTAAGAAAAAATGGACACATACCAACTGTTAGGTTTGTGAAATTTCACGTCATGTTAAAAAATCATTTACCTTATAAGCTAAGTTGCCTGCCCAATTACAAATTTATCTTACTACTAAATACTTTCAAATTAAATCCGTCATTTTTATTGGTCAAAACGTCCGTATCCCGTACTTCATCTCAAAAACCATTGAAATTCTGCTCAACGTAAATTATTAATTTCAAACAAAATGTTTTTAAAGGCCAGATTTATAAATTTTACTGACAAATTGCTGTAACATATCATTAGTTTCGTCTCAAAGGGAACGTGGTAGCCTTTGGTAGATGGCATGATAAGACGAATCAGACGTACATTTCTAGAATCCCTTCTTGTCATAATTCTTATTTGCGTCTTTCGCGTCCAAGGTAATCAACTTACAAGAGAGGAATCTACTATTGTGGTCGGTAGTCTCTTGCGCAAAAATGCTTGTGGCAACATAAAAGAACGTGAAAGTATGTAGAAAAAGTAGAGATTACAGTAACATTGCAAGGTAATATGGGACGATAGGGAACATGGGTGATACTTAAATACTAATGTGGGAAAATTTCTATAGATACAGAAAACGATCAATTATGTATGGGGCCAATATTATGCGCCAATTTCAGCCTCTTTTTTAGTACTATTCTTTGAGACGAAATTTTTTATTGAAATAACATTTTTCCGGCATGCATCTGTTAAACGCTGCAATGAAATTAGTAGAACAACATTGCCTTCACGTTGGGAATGAATGTATAGAGAGAACATGGTGAATTACACCATTGTAAAGAGTGGCGATGATTGTGGCAGCGCAGACGATACAAAAACAGCAGAAGCTTCTTTGCCCCCGATCCCGATATTCCTTTACAGTTGCACGAAGGTCGATAATGCGTAATGATAGAATATTAGGTTAGAGAATTTTGGTTAATTCGATTGTTGGGTTTGAAGGAATTTTATTCGGCTGATTTATTTATGATAAGTTGCTGACATGAAACGCGGTTAACAAAACTTAAAACTAACAACCTCCTGTTCTGAAATGGAACAAACGCAGTTTGTACTGTTTTTAGACAATAAATTTATTTATAAATGAAATATTATCACCTGTGAATGCGGAAACGAAAATGAAGATAAATGGAAGAATGAACGAGTGAAAGAATAATAATCACGTGTGTTACAAATGTTAGCCACTTTATTTATTGTGACTTTTTGTATACTATCTGTTAAAACAGCAAAGATATTATTACATTAACGGCAATCTCATTAACACGTTTCTTTAACCTCGAAAAGTATTATATAGAAAAGAATTTTCAAAAGGCAACAAAAACACAAAACATAACGTAATAACATAGGGAATAAAATTTATACTAGAAGATCACTAAAATTGTGTTATTACATGTAGATTACAGATTGGGACACAAAAAGGGGGCCCAATTGAAATCGTTTTTTAGATGAAATTTTCGGGAATAGTGTACATTACCTCCGTTTGACTGAACTCCCGGTTGTGGCCTACCCTCCCGTCAATGGCCTTGAAGACCTGAAATTGCCCCCGGAAGAATAACTAGTCGCTATCCCCCTTAGAAACAATAAATCCTGATAATGTAATTGTTTTCAGAGTTTTATAATCACTGGTCTGTCCGTTGAGACTACGGAAGAAAATTGAAGTACAGATCGATGGTGCGTGTGTAAGCGGCTAGATTGAAGAAACGAACTGCCTGTTACTCGACTTGATAGAGTAGGGAAATTATAAAAAGCAATGTGAAAACCGTATTAGCTGGGATCAAGTTATTTAGGGCAGCAATGAAAATAAATTGTTTGACACTAACGGACCGTGTACGAACAGTACTAATAGAAAGGGATTTCAGCAGTTTCTTCGTGTTGGGGCGGAGAGAATTAGTAAGAATAGACCCATGAGGCAGAAAAATAAATGAAAGGCATATCGTATGATGGAATATTGTAATAAAATGTTGCATGATAGACGGAATATAGAGACGAAAGTTATTCGAACGCGTACTGTTTTCGTGAACAGGGAGGATTAAAATAGTGATAGGGGTAATATAAACATTTTATATAGTTATTTACTCTATGTATTAAGACCTCGTCTAGCTACAAACGAAACGAAGTGTTTTCCGGGAATTACCTAGCTTTTGTTGATGACAAACAAGTTAATTTTCCGCGGTTTGTGAAGTAATTCATGTTCAATGAAAAAGGTGTTGTGTTACAACCGTCATATTCGTATATTATATCTGGAGCTTTTTCGCCCGAGCACCATCAGCCAACAAAAATATAAATTGGAAGTAATTATTTATAAACAATTTTACAAACAAGTATAAATTGTAAATCAATAATAAACATATAATCAGTTTGAAAGAATATTAATGTATGAAATATGATTACAAATCAGAAATAATATTGAATCGTTATCATATTTTATTAAAGTATCACTGACGAGAAACTTCTATTTTTAATAAAAATTGATCATGATTAAATATTCTTTCAAATTGATTTTGTTTATTATTGATTTATGATTTTATACCTAGGTATAATTATATTACACATAATATTATATAATGTAATATAACATAATGTTATGTAATAAATATAATTTATTTATTCCAGTTTATATTATTGTAGACTGAAGATACTTGGCGAAAAAGCTTCAAAATAATAAATATTGATATGCTTCGCCTTTTTCATTGAAATAACACAATCTATATTGACTTTAAATACTGTACAAGAAAAAAATATTAAAGAAAGAATATTGTCTTGCAATGATTTGTTGGGTCCAGAAATAATTAATATGGGACGTTCTCTCTCATTCGGGAGAGACCTCACAATAAATCCCCGAACATTTTTGAAAAGTTTTATTTTACGATATTTGATATGTCATCAAGTATTAATGTATTCTACCGTGACTTAATTTACGAAGTATAACTCGATGCTAAGCACGAAAAAGAAATTTAAGTGTCAAAATCGCATTTTTTTTGTCCCTTGTTTCTACGTATTACTTCCCTGATCTTCAGGTGCTCATAATTTGGCGTTCAAAGAAAAAGCAGACTTAATGTGACCGGAAATTAAACTGCAAAAGTGTGAAAGTTCGGGCAAATGCAATAAACGCTCCTCCAGATGGTTTTATATCAGTGCGAACATAGGAGCAGTGATCGATGGATGTGAAATTGCAGCAATATTTGTCTACACTGAAATATAACGAGAAGATGAAAACGATAACGTAAATGAACTTCCGTGCGAAGGTCGAGTCACTTGTTATATAAGAAGGATGCAGGACTATTGTGGGTCATATGTTGATAATTAAGGATAATTATTATAATATTTGGCTGAAACTTCTGTTCTGGTGTCATAATCTTACCGCGGATTTCGCTTGGGAGCCTTCCTCGGAAAATCTTGTTTGTGAATATAATTGAATCGTCATTGAAGTCTTCACCAACTCTGTGTGACCTCGCAACCGAATGTTAAAGTTTTCCTTGGCCGTGGTTGCGCTCACGGATGTTGTTTCCAAATCATCCAAGCAGGTCTTGTTCAAGATGAAGAAAGAAACATGATGTGATTGTATTAAAAGTTGTGATAAAGAATGGGAAATAGGCTGTTTCTACGTAAGTATGTTTTATTTGGACAGGCTCTCTCGTAATATTTGAAACTTTGTAAATCAATGTGATGACATTGGTATTAAAATTATTGTATGAAGATTTACGTTTCGTACCAGAAAAGTTATTTATGATTTGATAGTTTTCCATGTTGATCGCTATGACTGAAATCATATATTTGTCGATTCTTGAAAGTCGAAGACTTTTGTGTATTACGATAAGGAGTTGTTTTAAAAATACTCGTGGCTGTTGTTTAAAAAAAGGCGAAGCTTGTACATTTTAAGCACGTTCTGGCCGGTTTGTACCCAGTGCAGACCCGGTACTCATTTTACAGCGGTCTGAGTAAGCCTGGGAGTCAGTCTGAATGTTGAGGTGTGATGGAGAATCCTACATTCCTCCGGGGATTTAATCCCGGCCATCCAGCCAGCAGTTCAGCGCTCTGGCTCTATTAAATTCAATTAAGTACCATTCAGTATTATCGAAAGTTTAACAAAATGAGAAACGTGAATGCAGGCCTTCCAATATACAATAATATTTCGTCCTCTTTTTTCTCAACTTTTCCTTAAGATTTATTAAAGGAACATTTATGTATGTATCGTATTATTGTCACATATACAATAGGGAGCATGAACATGTTTGTAGAAAACGAAGGTATGTGATAGATTTTGTTTTGTTTTTATACACGTCGTGTGAAGAACGTTCGATTTCAAGATTATGGTAGAAATACTTTCTTAGAAGGTGTTAGAATACAAGTATACGCAATTGTTATGGTAAAATTCTTCAGGCTATTTCATTCATATTTTGAATTTCAATTGTTTTTTTGCCCTCGCTCACACTTCTGAATTTTTCTTATTTGAAAAATGTTATTTCATGTGTATTCTTTCACTAATTGTTCTTCATTTAAATAAATAATGTATTAGGCCACATTAAAATTATTCACTAACTGAATATATTCGACATTTTCAAAAACGGAAAGGTAAGCTAATAATTAAAATACTTTAGATATATTCTTTCACGTACCTTGTGTTCTTTGGAACACAGTTCAGTGCCGTATAGTAACTGAACTTATAATTTAGATGAGGACCTTACATAAATACAGGGTTCATTTTCCTAGAAGTAGAGGTGTAGGAATTTCCTAAATTTCAATGGATATTCCATCTTTCCTTAATTTTTACTCATCGTGATATCCTCTAATATTGTATTACGGTTTAGTATTTTCTAAAAATGGAAAATTGCAAACTATATGTTTTCTTTAGCGGTAAAGTATAAGCAAACCGCTCTGTTTTTAAATCATTCACTCGTTGACTGTCAAACATTATGGGACAATTGACAGCGTCGTAGAAGGTTGACTGGAATCGTCTCCAAACTAGTTGGGGATCGAAGCAGTCGCGTCCCAGGATATTGATTACTAGAAAACTTAACTCTTTCGAAAAAGAAATTAAGTTATTGAAAAATTTCTTTGTAACTACTGACAAAACTTCTACAGATTTAAAAACATTCAATAAAAAAAAAATTTGGTTTTATGTTTGATATATTAAAAAAAATATGAATTTCAGCCTTATGTTTTGTTAGCTTATGTAATGTTTCTGTATGTTTTGTTAGCAGTAAGTATGAACATTTTCTGAGAAAACCTCTTCCGAATCGAGTCATTTTTTCTGGACTGTCGCTGTCGGTGGCAGAATGTCTGATTTTTTTGTGTGCTATAAATATAACTTCAAAAAAGTCAGTTGAACTTTCGTTTGGATCTGCTTTTGTAGAAAGATCGCGACCTCTTTCTGTGGCCGTCTAAAGCAACATTTTATGCAGAATCTTCAAACTACGATCGACGTGGACCTACTGCATCACGGCAAATCGACCTACGAGTAGACGAAATTTTAGCACCTGGACTTTTCTCCCTACCTTAAATGCTTAGTGCGTTGAGCAGTTGAAGTTCTGTTGTATATAAATATTAGTCTAAGACAGGTATTCGGGTATTATAATACGAAGATTTGAAATCAAAATACGTATTCTGAACAAGAATAGAAAGAGAAAACTTGTCCAAAAATTTTGGACACTTATACGCCTATCTATTTAAGCGTCTGTATAAAGACAAATATACATGTCTTTTCCTGTCTACTTTTATGCCCCACCTAGTCCTTTAATTTTGTGTAAGGATAATGCACAATATGCTTCCGACTTGTAGATAAAATTTGAAAGGACTGTCACGATCAGTAAAAGTGCAGTTAGCTAGTATTTCTGAATTCGATCGGCATCCTCTATTTTAAGTTTTAACCCTAGTATATTATTAAATGATGTTCAAACAGATATTTAGTTAGGACTTTCTTTCTGTAAATTACTCTTTTTGTATTGATTGTAGACTTTTTTCTAGTTTATGCAACTGGTTTACGTGAATCTTCACTGAATACAGTCATTGAGAGGCAGTTAAAAGTAAAGTATTATCCTTGAATGATGGGGGCTTGAGTTTGTAGGTTATCTTACACTCAATTAAATGCTTTATATCAGTAGATACCCACGTTGTAGTGTTTTATAATAATGCGTGCATTAACATGTCTACAAATATCTTAAGATTAATACAATTTCATTTATATTACGGCCAGTCTGCGAAAAAGTTGTACAAGATATATTTTCTTGTGTAAATGGACACAAGAACACATTGTCGGCTGTGCGTAGAAGAGATGTAAGCATTGTATTGACTTATTTTAATTGAAATTTTAAATTAGGTGTTTCAAGTTGTACGAACATTCGACTTTGTTATATGTACTAATTACTTTGCATATAGAATGTTTAAGCAAAATGTTTGGAACCATTTTTGAAAAATATTCAAAACTGTTGTTTGACCTTCACATGAATTGCCCTTTGTATTGAAGCAAAAAAAAATTGAGAGGATGTGCATCGATCAGAAGTAATTTCTACAGTAAATACGAAATGTGAATACACTTTTATTTTTCCATTTGGTCAGGAGTGCTGCGCACAGACGGACGAATGTCCAGCCCAAAACCACTTTTTTGTTCGAGCATGCGACTTTATTAGTTATAAAAACTGGAAAGTGTTGAATATAGACGGCAAGTGTTTGTGGGAAATTAAAAAAGAATTTTTGAGTATTGTGAACGCAAAAAGAACCATCATTTATAAAATATTGAAACTATGCTGATGTTACCAAATTTAAATTCTTGATGTGAATATAACTTCCGTTCATCATTGATTTCGCAATTATGATTATTGTTTTACGTTTTTAAAGGTTGATCCACCAACCGGACGATTACCCTATTGTACACCATGTTCTACGTTTCTTATTTTCCTGCATTCTTTGCTAGTAATCTACCTCTAGGATGTAGAAAAAATGATTTAATATCTACAGTTTAATGGATAAATATATTTTTGGCGCCAGTGAGTCTTTCAGAAGCACGTTAGTTAGTGAGAAAATGTGCTGTATCTCCAGTAAAGTGATATTTCCGCTGCTAAGTTAAGATCACGGGGAAAACATGTGGCATTTTTGAATCAGGATAAAACTGAAGATGATTCTATTCAAAATGGTGCCAGTAACCATTTCGGCGAAGATTTACGTCTGAATATAATTGTCAATGTATATAGTTATGTAAAATCCGACGGTGCATCTATTTTTATTTTCGAAATTGATATAATCGCTCTATTTCTGTTGAAAATTAAGAAACAAAATACCTTTCTGATTAACAACCATTTGGTCTTTATTATAAATTACGATCTTATGTTTGCCGTGAAATGTTATAAAATTCTAATTTTTCTGAAGTCTTGTGCTTTTGTGTTACATGTGTGATTTTCTTTGTGAGTTAAGATTCTTTATGTCCAGTAAGATGTATCGAAATATTTTTATTATTTCAAGACCTCAAATTTTGGATTGAAATGCAAAAATGGTGAAATGGTTTTGTACTATAATTTTTGTATCACACAACAAATATCGTAACTTTCTTTAATTTCTGCTGCACCTTAAGAAAAAATGTAATATATTTACAGTTTATGAATTTCCATCCACGAAATTTTGAAACATTATAAACTACATATTTTATTTCGATTCACCGAGGGAAAAAAATCAAATTTCTCGAATTGGGTTTTTAACTTGAACGTTTGTCGTGTTTTTCCTCACTATTTTGTCCTGGAATGTCCTGAAATTGTCGAGTAACTGATCTACATTCATCTTCTCACCATAAAAAGTCAAATTTGAGAAAAAAAATTCGCATTTAATACAGATGCAGAAAGTTTCAATAAAATGTAAAATAAAGTAAATACATTTTCGGATATTACTACTAACGTATTATCGCTGTTTGTTATAAAGACAGCAATGTTTCGGCCAAAAGAGTGTTTTTTTTTCAAGTTTTAATTGCAATAGCGAATAAATCCATTTTATGTGTAATTAGTTGTGTAAAACCATTGCACATACTGTCTCATATACGTTTCTCAGTCTCCACTAGAGTGACATTAAATAATTTTATTAAGATAGGGTCATTTATGGCAAGTCTCTTTATTTTGGTCGTCTTCATGTTACCCTATTCAAAAAAAATATTATAAAAAGACTTTCACTAGCATTTACATAAAAAAAATCTCTAATTTTCAAATTCCGTCCTTTGGTTTCGGGGGGTGATTAGCTGTTATATTTATATTCTATTTCAAAAGATGTAGGTATAAATAAATATAATTACGAGATTACTAACATGAGAACCCAGTAAGCACATCATCAATATACTTATATAATTTAGTTGAAACGTAAAAATTAAATTTCTTTCTAATTTGAAACTGCAAACTTCTATTCAATAAAATTAATCGGATATAATAGATTAATTTCGGTTAGAGAGGTGATACTGTCTAATTATATTTCTCTTGTATTTCTTAACGATTGTAGTATATCTTGTTTAAGATTCCTGTGTTACAAATATTTTATTTAAATTAATTTTACTTCTAACGTTCGAAACAGTAATATGACATTGAATTATAGAAGACTCAGGAATAATAAAGATAGATTTTTCATTATACGTAACCTACAAGACAAAATAAAAACACGTTACCAACTTAATTCTTCAAACATCTTTTTTCATACAAAATAATTACTCACGTGTCAAATAATATGCACAACCATATGAATGACACACAACATTCACGATGTTAAAGCAAGATGCAAGAGCAGTTACATCCAATACATAAACTTACGCAACGACGGATAGAATTTTAGCATCACAGGATGAGAGGTTACGAGTGGTCCGTAGTGTTCGCGTGGGAGGGAGGTTCGTATTACCAAGAGTAACAGATTTAGAGACATTCTTCTCTTCTCCTTCTAAAAATAATTTACTAAAATANTATATATATATATATAATTTTTCTTAGTGTGTGTGTGTGTGTTTTTGTCGCGTAATTTTCAGTTCGCCCATGGTATGAGTCCAAAGAGTATTGTTATATATATAAACAAGTATATCTGTGTGTATGTTACTCTGCGAGTGTAGGACCTATATGTAAAATGTTTATGATAAAGCAATGAACTAAAACCAACTTTTTAGTCGGACTCAGTGTCAATAATTCAACTTATTACTGTCATATATTTGAGATTTGAAAGGAAAATAAACATTCAGAATATTATTTTAAGACATTAAGCGGTTTCTCTCTCATAAATATTATAAAAGTGTTACGTTGTTGTAATTTCGTTGTAGGCAGAAGTTGGAGTATTATCGTCTCTGGAGTGCGTTTTCTGTCCTGCTGTGTATTTTATCATTATCCTATCTTTTATTTCAGTTTACAAAAAGTGTACTCTACCTCTCCTGTGTACACTGTTAAATATTATTCAAGCTTCTTGAAATAGTAAACAAATATGTAAGTACAACAGACAGAAATTATTTTACCGCTTCTACACCAAACTTTCAAGCGAAATACTGCTAATGCGGTTGTAATATTTACGTATTACTTTGCGTATAGAATGTTTAATTGCAAGCATCCTAGAAGGTTGACTGATGTCTCACTGGAATCGTCTCCAAACCAGTTGGGGATCGAAGCAGTCGCGTCCCGGGATATTGACTAAAAGAAAACTTAACTCTTTCGAAAAAGAAATTAAGTTCTTGAAAACTTTCTTTGTAACTACTGGCAAAACTTCTACAGATTTAAAAATCATTCAATAAAAAAAAAATAATTTGGTTTTATGTTTGATATATTAAAAGAAAACATGAATTTCAGCCTTATGTTTTGTTAGCTTATGTAATGTTTCTGTATGTTTTGTTAGCAGTAAGTAATGACCATTTTCTGAGAAAACCTCTTCCGAATCGAGTCATTTTTTCTGGACTGTCGCTGTCGGTGGCAGAATGATTTTTTTGTGTGCTATAAATATAACTTCAAAAAAGTCAGTTGAACTTTCGTTTGGATCTGATTTTGTAGAAAGATCGCGACCTCTTTCTGTGGCCGTCTAAAGCAACATTTTATGCAGAATCTTCAAACTACGATCGACGTGGACCTACTGCATCACGGCAAATCGACCTACGAGTAGACGAAATTTTAGCACCTGGACTTTTCTCCCTACCTTAAATGCTTAGTGCGTTGAGCAGTTGAAGTCCTGTTGTATATGAATATTAGTCTAAGACAGGTATTCGGGTATTATAATACGAAGATTTGAAATCAAAATACGTATTCTGAACAAGAATAGAAAGAGAAAACTTGTCCAAAAATTTTGGACATTTATACGCCTATCTATTTAAGCGTCTGTATAAAGACAAATATACATGTCTTTTCCTGTC